>JAQIXX010008142.1:0-10014 GCA_034700605.1 Willowsia nigromaculata | reverse complement strand
CACATGGCTTTGGCCCACCATCCCCACCACCATTTAGGACTAGGCGATATGAAAGGATGAAATTTGGGGTTGCCCTGTTCCGACTATAACTTCGCTGCCGCTGCAGCCGCCGCTGCTGCAGCGCAGTCTCACGCATATAATCCTGAGGATTTCATGGCTCCATCAAACTTCTAAATTAACAATCATAACTGCAACTCATTAAAATTCACCAACAAATAATATCAGCTGCAATATGTGGATCTCGTTGTTTTAGCAAGCAAATCGTCAATACAATGGAAAAAATGACTTTGACAAAAACAACTGGACTTCAATAGCTTGACCATCAGCAACTTTAACAAACAATATATAAGCCAACCTTCCAACAAAGCACCGTCGTAAAATATTTTATTGTGGATACGACCTTGACTCTCACCAAAAGGGTTATTGTCACGGTCCTTCCCTCATCAATGGTCAGTTTGTCTAATCCTTTAAGTATGTATACAAGTTACACCTTTAGGTCTATATTCTGGGCTCAAAGAGCATACCAGTTTTTCATGTGAAAAATACTCATTTATTGTACACAATCATATTATTCTTTACATGATTTCATAAACGATACAACATGCGTTAATATGTTTTTACGGTCCGGACGACTAGTTAAAATAATAGATTATGTTTTGTGCAAAGATATGATTTTTATTTTATTAGCAGCGTATACCTTGTTTTGAAATTATTTATTTATTGTTTAAGATGAGGTAGCATACGTTGGCAAAACACATTTGGTAAAAAAGCAACGATCCATCAACCAATATTAAAAGAAGTTTTCATGAAAATCTGGGAGAAAAGAAGTTAAATTCGGAACAGGGCGTTTTTAAGGATCCAATCAGAATCTGCTGATGTAGCGGAAAGTTAATGCACAGGTATTTTCCTTCAATTAACTTTTCACTAAAAAAATAAGCGACTCGGATTGCATCCTGACATTAAGTTACAGAACATATTTTTAAGAATCAAAGGCTAGTTGGATAATTTTTGGATGCATAATGCTAAAAAATACTAAAGCTCTACCAAAAACTAGTTCTTTATTATAATATACTATATATGTAGGGAGTAAAAACTAAAATGTATCCAAAACATTTACCGTTATATCTTATCCTAATAACAACTTGATATCCACATTACACATATTTTAAATAATTTCAAGTTGAAAATACAAAAAAGTATGTTATACTGTGTTGACCTCTTCAAGTGACAACCATTGACATATTGACTACTAATGTAAAACCAATCACCTCTTTCCATTCCATTCCTCTCAAATTGTTACAGAATTATAAAGCTAAAATATCTCACGAAACACAGATTTTTCATTACTATGTTTCAAGTGAGAACGCAGATTTTCAAGTTTTAATATTATAAATATTTGGATTGTTCAATTTATCATGCATAATAATTATCCAGTCAGTTTGAAACAATTCCTGTATTTTAAGCACAATTTAGTATACACCCTGTTAAACATTGTAGGGTTTCATCATAGGTTTTATTAGTTAATCATATAATCTTAAGTAAGCAATTTACAACAGAGTCTATTCCATCTTACCGTGATTTTCAGTATACAACTAATTAAGATTAAAAAGTATTTAATTAACGTTTTGAGGTGAAATTAGATTAGTTATTATTCTAAATGATATTAAATAAAGTTAGACCTTTTATAGAAAAGCATAGCAATTAAACTAAATATTTATGAGTAGGCATGCACAAGCTATCGTACAGTGTTTATTGGCAGTCATATAATACGCTAATAATTTTTCATGTGTTTAATTAGTTTTGAAAAACAATTAAGTAAACTATGAATATATATATCAGATAGTCAATTTTGATTTTGATCAGTCACTTACGATTTGCAAATAGCCTCTTGTACATAACTCTCGTAGAGTAAGTGAATTTTAAGTGCTAAATGTCAATCTCCCGTATTTTTAATCTCAAATCCCGAATCTCATAAATCTTACTTGATTTTTAACATCATGAAAAAGTGACAATGATTCTGAGACTATATTCTTTCATTTTCTTTTCAGTATGATGATGTGAATGAATGCTATTATTAAAACGCATTAAGAGAGTTACCGTCTGTTACAATTTTAGAATTGCCCGGAAAATCAGGAATCTCAAGCAGTGATTCAAACTGGAAAGCATGTAGATACGAACGATTAGTACTTTGAATCAACTCTTCTGTATCAGTTTGAATGATGGTGTTCTCTTTATTCATTTTCTACAAAATATAAAAATGTTATCTAACCATACCGGTAATTAAGTAAAATTATGTGAGATTTTTATAGCTAATATATACCGCATATTGCATATAAATTGCATTTCTATGCTTCCTACAGGGCTGACAGTGTACGAATTGTAAATGTTGTAACAGTCAAAATTTTTATGACTAAGCATCGCAGTTGTAGTTTATAATATTCTTCCGCATCTTTCTTGGGATACTGACTCAAAAAAGCGTTCGAGATTTTTTTTTACAATGGAATGCAAACTCGTATCTAAAAATACAAAATTATTTATTTTCTGAACATGGTCATTTTTATTTCTATTGGGAAACAGAGAACGTATGAATGCATGAATAGCTTGGTGTAATTATATATGCAAAACACGTTAAATGAAAGGCTGTACCTTTGAATACGACCGTAAAAAAGGAATTTTTTAATCGATGGCTTTATTAGAATATCGAATTATTCGTCATCAGAATTTAAGGCGTGGGCTTCTCGACAATGACTGAGTTGCATGCAATTTTTTTCTGTAGAAATATGAATAAGATGGGGTACAAATACAGTTCAATTTTAGCAAGTTCTACCACAAAAGCAGAAAGCAGACGGTGATTGCAGACATCGTATTTACTCCTTTATCCTGTCCGGGGATTAACGTTATTACAATGATGAAAAGTAAAACCAAGTGACTAAACTATAATTCACCTTTTGTTTTAGCACTAGAATATGCAGAGAATTAATGCATTAACTGGCGAATACACCAAGTCAATTATTTGAAGAAGGCAGAATTTAATGGAGTAAATACGGCATTTTAAATAATAAAACTGTCAATACATTTGCTTATCAATTCACCCAAGTTATCGTTCAGTGCCAGATTGCTAACATTATTGTTTCGAGTTTGTAATCGTGTAAGAGAACACTTACTGAATGTTATATTGCTTCTACGTGGTGGCACGTCTTGAGGGTGTGAACTTGATACATGGTGATGTATGTTTTTATTCACGATGCCCCGTAATTCATTCTCAAACGCTGTTTTGGTTGGTTTCCAAAAGCATACAGAGAAACAAAATTAGCTGTTGTTGCGTGCTTGTGTTCTTGATTCCTTTCTTGATCTATCTTTCTTGAATATAAGCTGTATCATAATATTTATCTATGTACCATTGTAATAAGGCTACTTACTACTTATATACAAATTCATACATCAAGCTTTAGTCTTTGACACTGTTTTAAAATTGAACAAAGCGAAAATTAATTAAGTTTTTTTAATTCTCAAATGAATTCACCTGATGATGTTGAGTATGCTATTTGCCTCTTAATCAGGAGGGAATTGAATGTTTTCAAGCTCATCCGGAATTCAATATACACCTATACCAGTGAAGATATTTTCTCAGAGTGTGCAATATGCGTTTTAAGTCTATGATGTGTACAAAAATTAGTAGAATTTCGAATTGAACCGAAATATTGGCTAATGCAAATTGTACAGCCATAGCTAGCACGCCACTCTTGGAGGCTGAGTAATGTACTACAAAACTAAATAATAGAGAAGCTATATAATGCGTTTTCTTTTGGCATTCAAGTTATAGGTTTTAAAAAGAAGAAAGTTACCATTTGATATAACGCATCTAAACAACTTTGTAGCCAAAGCTTTGGTGAATCGTAATATTAAATTTTGAATAAACAGTAGATAAAAAATTATATATTTACAACCTGTACAATAATAACCTGTACTTTTTGTTGCGTAATCAGAAACAAAGCATACGTATACGAATGAAAGATACATGCGTAAACAGTATTACATCCGTGTTAATTTAGTTATTTATGTTTTGGAAAACATAGTATACAAAGTATTGAAATAATTTGTGACGGAGGTAAGTAGTTAATTAAATAGAATCTATGAAAAAAAACGTAAGACCCGGTAACGTTATTTAAACAGGAACAAAAATCACCTTTCATGTAACTTATGTAAATGGCTTGACTGTACATAATGTAGAAGATATTAAACCTACGTCAACATTGTAATATTTAAAAACTTACGCATCCGTATCTTGTGAATAAGGTAGCATTGTATTAATTGTCAATGTCACAGACACATGCATCCAGTATACAATTTTCGATTCTTGTCTTTTGGTATTATAATCATATATTAATCAATACATGTCAACTTAGCTACATGCTAATTGCACACTATATATTATTATTACAGTAATGATATGATAACTCATTAAAAATACACACACAAGTATACGTACTCTATGGATCAATAATATTATTATGACTTTTGCTTTTTGAGAACTTTTTCAGTTTGTAAATAAATCTTATTTATTGTAATGTGTACTTTATTAATGTGTAATTATGATAAGACTTAAGAATATTCTAGATAATCCAATAATAATGATACCCTAAACATAAACCTTAATCTTTTACAGTGTACAGGTTCAGGATTTCTTTGTCATTTTTAAGCTAAAAAACGCCTATCATTTTTAATAACGATGTTGTTGTATAATTGCGATTTATTACACGTATAAAATTAGTACTAGTACATGATATTGTATTTTGTTTGCCTCAGTTCGGAATATGCGTATAATAAATTTACACACAGGTATACAAACAAATATGACGTGAAATATTAGCTCTTGTATAATCAGTAATGCAGTGTAATTAATCGTGACAAAAGTTCTAATAATTATTAATTTAATAGAGTGTGATCCAATAAAAGGTGAGTACTTGTCTTTAAATTGCACAGGAGATTATCGTGTATTTATTTTTTTCAAGAGATATCATTTACCATATAACTCTTCTTGCTCATTTAAAAGGTCATAAATAATCTCAATTTAGCTCAAATATATAATATTATCCATTAGCCAATCAGCATCCAATTTCATGCAAATTCCCTCAATTTTTAAAACAAAATAACATCTACTTTCTTTATTTCAAATAGATGTTTGCTTGTATAAAGATTATTTAGATTTCGGTTAGAGGTCTTAATAAATCATAGGTTTTGGTTGCTTCAAATCGTGTTTCGAAAAAAAATATCATAAATCATTACACTATGAGCAACCGGAGTTTTCACGAGAAACCAGTGGTGTTACTATTAAATACAGTTTGCAGCTTTAAAATCGTATAAATCTTTCGCTTTCTATTTGTAATACAAAATGTACACAAAACCTGCTTATCTATGTGTAATGAAATCCAACCAGTTGTAGGGCAAAAAAATTATATAATGGCGGTAGTGGAGTAAAAGAAGTACTTTTTGTACATGTGTAAATGTAACAACTCCAGTCGGGGTTGCGTTAAAGAATCTTCATGTAATACGAACCTATTAGTATCGACTGCTCATCCGTGTTGGTTTTACTATCTCTTTTGTTTTCATTTGGGCTGAGTTCAGGATAAAATATTTAACAACTTGGGTTAGATGATGGCATACATCAAAAATCTATACGTGCTCATGAACATATATCAAAGTAACAAAACTAGGGAACCGAGAAGCATGTCTAGATATTTCTCGTCTATCTTTTTGTATATCATTTCGGATTGAAAACTAATTTTAAAACGGAATCAGATGTGCCAAAGCTGATGATGCCAAAAATAGCAGCTGACGAACAACGATTCCTTATTTTTTTGTAAATACAGGTTGAAAAATTTGCATGATACATTCGACTAGTGTACTTTGGTACTCTTTAGTATAGGTAATCGCAGATTTTAAATTTACACATATTCTTGCAAAAACCTTGATAGTAAAAAAAGTAAAATCATAATTACATTTGGCTAAACATACACAAACATATTACTGGAGTTTTTGGTCCCTATTGAGAATTATGCAACATATAGACAATGATTTTCTAAAAATGCATACATATTATATACTCGCTTTGAAATATTTACAGCACAAGCATTACATGCAGCTCATTTTTGTATCCAGCCAGACTTGAGGTTGTGTTTCACAGGATGTTAAACCTGTGAAATTCTGCATCACGCAGGCAATGTTCAAGTTTTTATACGTGTAGTGCAATTCAACGAAACCATATTTTTGGGATTCGATGGGGAAATTGACGTCAGATTAGCATAACACGCTGTCACCCAGAAAATGATGTTTCAGAATTTAACAACCATATTATTCGAACATAATTCACAGCCAAGCCATGATAGCTATATTAGGCATAAAGAGATCTAATTATTAGAGGAAATATGAGACAGAAAGAGCTTTTAGTGTGTTAACACATCATTTAAATCTGTCAGTTTTTCCTTTGAGTACAGCGGTTCATCATAGAGAGGGGAAATTTGATGGTTTTCTACAAACTACTGTGTCAAATGAAGAATATGTTCTCAGCGAATGAACTACAGAGCAAAATATAATTTTTTGAACTTTGTAGTAGTTTTATAGCCAAAATAATTTGTGACTTTATGCCTACTTTTGCAGATCTTGAATTGCCCATGTTGGATATAAGTTTTTCACTATTTTTCAAATGTTTAAGCATTAATTAGCATATGTTTAAATTGGCAACACGAATAATTACATCAACTACAACAAGAAATAAAAAAACACTGATTCCATTCAAACAGAAATCTCCCGAAAGGAATAAAAAAGGTAAGCTAGAAACAGCAACTACTATGCGCCCTGAGCACGTTTGTACTAGAAAATGAATGATGGATACGCACTGCAACAGCTTTAAATGAGCCTCTTGTACCATGATGATGATTAAGTTTGTGTGCTGAGAGATTTGACCTGTGGCTCCGTGTGTGGCTTTCCAAAAGATTAATTGCGACCAGCTCCGGCTTCCTTACTTACATAATATATTTTCTCTTTCGCACTCCATATGTGAACGTACTGGATCTACTCCTCGCTTATTATTACTGCTTAACTTATTCAGATATATGTGCTCTTGCACGAAACCACGTCTACTAAATACTGCATCTACCTACACAAGAATACCCGCCGGTTTTTACAGCCAGTTTTTATAGACTATCTTTATACATCAAAATGCACCTATATGATGTCGACTTGTACATGCCTATGTATTCCCTTGTATTGGGTCATTTTAACCATCCGTCAAAACATCCACTTTCTGGATTTCACATGGTGCATATATAAGCGTATAAAAACGACTAGTTTTCTTGGTTCCCCCTTTTTCCAATGATGGCAAAACTTCACCAACTTATATGCCAACGTGGACTGCCTCCAGTTCAGGATACATTCATTCACTCTTTCACATTCCTTCCATTTTTCGTGCATAACATTATGTTTATATATCGGATAGGTTGTAAGAATGTATGGCATGTTTACTTCCCCACTGTGACGATAAGTGCTTTCCCCCAACTCAACAAACAGGCTTGTAGTATTTACCAAGTCAAGAAAGAAAACATCCATTAAAATGCCTCCGCCACATGTATTATTATTCACTTTACGAGGCAGGGAAAAATTTGCACTTAATTAGCAAATATATTCGAGCATAAGTATCCAACCATCATTTTTCATCTTTTCCTTTCTTCATCTGTTCAGTCGTCGTTTCGTTTTTTTTTCCTGAAGAAAAAGAAAGTACAGACCTTTTAGCTTAGAATTTAACACGTAGGTTCTACCCACCAGAAGAAAAAAATAGACGATGACGACGAAAGCGACGACTTTCCCCTTTTTTTCCACAAATAACACAACGAGTGTGAAGAAACATATTATTATTCGTTCACACGTAAAAAGTTGGAATAAATACTACCACGCTCTATTCACATTTGGAATGCTCATATTAGTCTCCAATCCACAAAATATAAATACGCAGATGAAGAGGAAACCGAAGAGTATTACTATTTACCATGCACGAGAGAGAAACTCAGTGACTGTGTCTCCTTCTCTTTTTCTATTATCACGTTGTTGTTACAAAGTTGAGAGTGTTGTAGTTGTACTATTTTGCTTGAGCTTTTCTTTCATTCTTCTTATTCGTCTCTCTCTTTCTGACTCTCTGGTTCTATGTCGACAGATTCGACCCGACAAGGCGTGAGTCAAGCCTTTCATTCAAATTCAGAAAAGGAAGCTAGTCAAGCTCGAAGAAAAGAAAGAATGAAAGTACATACACATGAACATCTAGACAAACACAGAAAATGCATACAACTCGTACAACTAGCTACTCACGTGCTTATGAAGCGAGAGAGTGAGTGAAGGAAGCCTTTGAAGGGAAAAGAGAAAGAAGGCTTTTCTTTTGCTCCACTCTTCCTCTTCTTCGACTCCCTTTAAGAAATGAAACACGTTTTTAATGAAAATGGAACAGAGGCAAGTTTTAGGAGACATGGAGGAGGAAAAGGAATTACATTACGACCGCATACATAACATAATGGTTGTATAATAGCAGATATCGAATAGAAGTATAAAAAACTGACTGACTAACTGTCAGGTTGGTTTGGTTTGTTGTTTTGGTTCTTTGCTTGACTGGCTTGACTTGGTTGCTACATGGTCTGTTTAAAGTGAAGTTTGGTTTCCTGTATTTGTTTTATCTGTGAATATATACTAAAACTGCCTCTCATATCCAGAAGAACTAAACGTTTCACACAAAAACATCACCACAGGATGTAGCGTAGCATTGTTCGCATAAGATATTCATCTAAAAGGCTATATTACACGATTTTCAATGAATGCATTGCTAAAATGTAATATTGTGTATTTCATATTGGAAAGGGGTATTTTAACTACGATACTATAGTAGTTTGCATTATACCGATACAATAATGCATGCCATGGCTGAGACAGGAGAAAATGGAAGCGAACGAAAAAGCATCATCACAAGAAAAAGTAAAATGGGTGAAATGACGGAACAACAATAGTCAAAACGCTTCACACTAGCGATGTTTGAGTGGCACCGAATGAGTTGAACCCGTACCAGCAGCACACAGAATGTAACTCGGATAAACCAATATCATAAAGCTTTGTATCTTTCTTTTGAGAAGACTGTTTTGTGCTGTGTGAAATCCATATATTATGTATTACATATATTGAAACTACCTAGTGCAGAAGGGGAAACACTTTGGATAGGTTCTTCCCGGTGTAGTGGAAAGCATGCATGAGGACGAGAAATGTGAACGAAATTGAACGGAAAATTCCTGTGTCGAAAACAAATTTCAACGAGGAAAATTGCATTTTGTTTAGAGGACAGACCTGAATAATGGTGTAAAATGAATTATGCTTAGAGACTTATCGATATATGTATTAGCATATTATTTTCAAGAACAATGTATCAATAAGAGTTCATCACCACAAGAGTAAAACTAGAATTTCTTCGTCCAACAAATTAATACTAATGATTTTAAATGAACAATAATAGCCATTTACTTAATAATTTAAACTAGAAAGAAAATGAATTGTTCTTGGACAAGACTGAACTATAATTGAATAGCACTATATATCTCTTAATTGCTTTCATTAAACTAACGATAACTGGGAGATTAACTTTCAAGTTTGGTATTAAAAGTAAATGCTCAAATGCCTGCATAGTTTCCTAATTTTTTATCCTATGTATCCTTCAGTAATCAGTTACATTTACACATTTTGTCACACTTAGGGCGCAAACTTACCGAGCACTAAGGTTTTTACCATAAATTGCAGCACAATTTGATTTGGTACTGCAAAATAAATGTTATTGGGTTTGTCCATGGTAAGCATCTATAAATACATCCATGAATAAAATATAGAGAATGCTCCAAAGGAGTGGGTTTTCGGGGAAGCTAGAGCTGTCACTCAGACATTCAGAGTCTGGGCCAAACATTCATCTCTCGCTGTCATTTTACCGTTTTTTAC
>JAQIXX010008141.1:0-10015 GCA_034700605.1 Willowsia nigromaculata | reverse complement strand
TCATCCCTCAAGGATGTATTGTGTGAGTGGATACAACTCCAAATGTAATGCGACAATTAAATGTGACCATGACACTGGATTGGTTTGCAGAAATGGGAGGTGCGATTGCCAATTTACGGGTCACAGGATGTACAGCGAAAAGGCTGGCAAATGTCTGAGTTTCGTGGGAGGACCCTGTGACAACAGAACTTTGGAATGCATTCCAAATGCAAAATGTGAATTGAAGGGGTCAACAGGAAAAGGGGTGTGTCGCTGTGACACAAGCTTCGTTCCCGTAGACCGGAAATGCGAACTTGGATACGGTCAAGAGTGCAAGCAGAATATGTACGGCTGGCATACATATTCGAGGTCAATGGCAGTGGAACCACGATGTGATAGATTAGGACCTCTAGACTGCATCAATGGAATTTGTCAGTGCAGGGCTTATCAGTACTATGATAATCTTACACTTGGCTGCAGAGGGCTGGCCGGGTCAGAGTGTAAATTTTCGCAGAAACAGTTTTGCGTTGATGGAGCGAGCTGTAAGGGATTCAGGGCGACGGAATCAATGGGGAAGGCGGGTGGACTGTGTGAATGTGACGATGGTTTCTTGGAAGATGAAGGAGGCAAATGCCTCAGTAAAGACCACAATTAAATTCACTGTAGTCTTGTCTAAATATTTTTTTCCTTTATCATTTTCACGTCATTTTGATGAAAAAATGTAAAGCATAAAATTTTTAATTAATAAAGATGAATATATAATAAATATCAACATTTAGCAGTAAATATACAAAAAGTAATAATGTATCGAACATAAGTTTCGAGAAGTTGTTTAACTGAGGGTCTTAAGCTTTCAGTTTTACTGTGCGTCAGTAGATTCCCAACTCATTAACATAAATAAGTTTAACAATTTAGCCATAGAGGATTCAATATGGGATTTGCGAGATTTTTATTGGGATGTCGTTTATAATCTCGACTGAAATAATTTGCCAACTTAACTGCTAATTCGATCAAAACAAGTCCAAATAATCTATCCTAGGATAAATTATATGACTACGTATAAGTGTAACGGTGACAATGATATTAATGTTTTATAAATACGATTTAATATCATAATCCGAAAGCTTAAGTTGTAGCACGCGATGTTAACTAAATAGTTATAAAAACATACTCTACATTTATAGATAGATATGATATGTATATGCCAACATGTGCAAATGCACAGCTTTACTTGACGGATTATTTAAAATAATTCCTGCCCGTAACACCATGAAAGTTGTTCTTCCAAATTGGCATGTTTGAGGTCATGAATCTTTTTTATTTTGAAATTAGCAAAGTTAGTAACGTGTACAATGTGCAGTGAAATAACATTGGTCAATCAAATTTCTAAAAAAACAAGGGTTTTATTTTGGTCCAAGAAAAATTAAGCATTTTTTAAGATTTCAATTCAACAAGTCTGAACCGCAGTATGCATAAATTGTAAAGTAAACGAGGAAGTCTAAGGTGTCAAAAATAATACGAAATTCATCATCAGTATAGCAAATTTTTACGCATTGATTATTCAAATATATGTCGATGAAAGGATTTTTCGGTTTTGTCGTATTTTTTTGGCAAAGCATTAAGAATTTGAAAATGACGATTTCGGTCATCTGATAACCAATAAAACGCGCAAAAGGGATAAATATATCGATAGCATGCACTAACATTCCGCATAAGTATTCTGAAAGGAAATACACACCTACCTATTTTGAATCACAAGTAAATTTTTTAAAACCATATCTATCTACTGTTCCTCACTTCTAATTGCCAGCATTGTAAGTGATGGCCCTAGCACAGTATAAGAAAAAGGGTTGTCCGTATCCTTGTTTGTTTGTGTTATGTTCATTTCAGATATCTTTTATCTTATCTGGATTTTCAGCAATGCTTACCAACTAGCCTAATCTACATAAATGCAGCTGGCATATCTCGTGAAATCATTTATAACACTAGCAGACAGAAACACCGTGCACTATCTCAAATTTACCTTTTTCAGTATTTATTGACTGATATTTTTCAGTTTTAAACCTTTCAAACTAATTTTTTATTATTATCTTATATTATGTCGAGACTGGGCAGAAAAACTAAATAAAATGGTGTAATTCATTTTCAAATGGTTTACTTAATAATTCCATAGCTTCTGCTTTAAAGAGGCTGCTATAATTGCTTCAATTAGTACCTATGATATCCAATCTTGCATTTTGTAAAACAGTTTTTAGAAACCCAAAATTTTGGCCAGATTATTCATCTATCCTTCATGAATTCAAATAACCCACCCATGCATAATGATTCCATCTAACAATATCATGCATACGTATGCATGATATTATGCTGAACTAGCAAAACGCAATTAATCTGCTTCATGACTTGACAGTGATCGACATTTGCAATCGACGTACAAATATTTTGCGTTTTCAAAGATATACTCTTATACCTTTGAACTCGAAACATGAACTTTTGGAACGAAGCGGCAACAGAATTTAAGACAAGCTATGGGTGCAAAGTGGGAGAACTGACAATCTCGGTACAATTTGACAATTTTGTGAGTACTCAGGTAACGTCAGGTAAAATGCAGGCAAATCAGTCGTTGGGCTTACTATTCTCGTTGTATTTATGATCATGCCCATGGGACTTGGACTAGCTTTGTTATTTTAAATCATTTTAAAATTGATGTAATTCCAAATATGATGACCAATCAGTAGAAGTAGAATAAATCTTTTGGCAACGTTTTTATGGATTATGACACGATTATCCAATAAATTTGCATCGTCATCAAACTTAATATTCTTCTCGTTAATTTCCACATATCTGCTTGGAAAGGGGCAATGATTTTGGTAAAGTTGCTTCTCAAATTCTGGAATAATTTCGTTCTCGAGCTCTCTGGAACCAAAACGGTGGAGTTGAAAAATTGTTCCGCAAACAATATCAAGTTCAGTTTCTCCGTTGTGAAAGATATCTGATAACCCGTTTGAAAGGCTGCCACGAAGTGGTATATTTGCCAAAAGTTGGTCAATCACAGACCTCCATGAAGAGCATACTAAGCGACACCGCAGGATTCCCGATGAAGCGAATAGTCAATACACTTGTTAGCGTACAAAATTCTGAGCACCAATATATTTGTTAGAATTAAATTACTTGAAAATTATAGAATAATGTAATTAGTTACAGGTTTATGCATACGTTTTGTAACCAACTCACATTGGAAAGCAAGAAGGAGTCTTTTCTCTGTTCCAAAGGTTCTTTAAAATATGCTGACGCTTCACGATGTTTTAGAGTCATCCCAACAAGAAACAGAAAACGATAAAAAACGTAATTTTTAATATTAAAAACAAGTCAATTTTCTGAAAGCGCATAATTTTTTGTGTAGATTTTTACTCTTGGAAAATTTGTTTGACCTCATGTAAACAAATGGGAGGGGCTTAAATGAATTTACAATGCAATGCAGTGTTTTTCCCGTAACTTCCAAAAAATACGAATTTTGCAAAATCCTTCGGAAACGTTCTAGACAATTTAGTTTCTGACCTACATGCCAATTTTGAGCGAATTTTGTCAAAAACTCTCGAGGCTAGGGGCATCCTCGCAAGGTGTATTACCTAAATTCAATTAAGCCCCTCCCATATGTTTACATATGGTCTCAAAATTTTTCCAAAGTGGAAATCTACACCAACAAGTATGCTTTTTTCGATTATTGACTTGTTTTTTATTTTTAAAATTCGTTTTTTATCGTTTTCTGCTTCCTTTTGGGATGACTCATACGAGGGTATGAAGGGTATCTTGCGGCTGGTATAATATCATTTTTGACAATATAAGACTCGTAAAGCAAAGCATGCAGTTTTATTGTAATCATTAAGGTTTCTTAACCTAACAAATTATTGACTTTTCTTAATACTAAATTTAAAGACGAAAAATCGTTGGCTGGTACAATATCATTTTTGACAATCGAAGACTCGTAAAGCAAAGCATGCAGTTTTCTTGTAATCTTTAAGGTTTCTTAACCTAAAAAATTATTGACTTTTCTTAATACTAAATTTAAAGACGAAAAATCGTTATGTTCTTAGGAGTCTAATTTTTTAATCTTTCCCCCATACAAGAAGCAAAGCAGATAATCTGAAGCATTCCATATAGTAACCATACTACTGTCAAGTCCGATATTTTTACTGGTTTCGCCACTGATTGATCTAAAAGATTGTCTAATGTGCAGACTTGTTTAAGAGTCCTAAAACAGCCCAGTTGGTTCCACTGTTTAAATGCCTGTAAACTAAACCTTTTTTCAGTGTTACTGCTATTTGTATTGTGCAAGTGAGAATGTACAGTGTAACTCATGGTTTGATGATATTTGTAAGAAACTTGCAGAGCGTATACACCTGATGCAACTAAGTTCCCTAGCATAGCGACAAAGTATTCATTATGCACTGATACTCTATAGAAGAACAAGTAATTTAGCTTAGGCGCAAGTCGCTCCCCAGGGCGTTCAATGATATAAAATTCATTTAACATATACAGTTTCAATTTAAATGCCGATACCAGCTGAAATCCAAACGAGATTTGTATATCATGCGATGGCGTTACCGATTGATCCTCATAAAGAAGAATGAATCTGCCAGTATCTACACAATCTACATCAAAGTGTTGGGACAGCTTTAGTTTCTCATGCCTTAATTGGTTTGTTGACACCTCATCAATAAATACATGATTCTCGCATAATCTTTTATTAAGTTTTCGTGACAGATTTCCTAAATCAAGCTGTAAATTTATTGTTCCAAAATCTGCAATCATACTTCTCTTGGCAACTTCTATGATTCTGTTTTCAACCGCTAAATAATATGGAACCTCCTTAGGAGTTTCTCTATAGTAATATATATCAAGTAAAATATTCATAAGGATGATAAATGCTTTCCTAGATGCGAGAAACGATAGCTTTGCTTTATGAACAATATCGTAAAGTGAGTTTGGGACGTTTACAGGTCCTGGATCTGCTGTCATGTAGGTATATAAAGCGGAAGTGTACACATTCCGAATTAGTATCGCTCCAAGCAACCATATTGCAACGAGATACCAATTTCGACAATTCAAATTTCTTTTATTGTCGTCTTCCTGTTCCAGTAGGGTAGAGAAAACCCAAAAATAGTCAATTTGGAATCTTGTCAGCCGCAAGATGAAACTCAAGTATAAAATTAATGATGCAACCATTATCCATCCACCGACACCAAATGGAGTTATGAGAGCCAAAACATTTAGATTTTGTAAACCCTCTCTATCTCGCCGAATCAGAATCGTGTAGCGCAATCCTACCAAGTCACTTGCATAGGGCAAAGGTATTCTGTGAGCGGATCCAAGAGATGTGTATTGAGTTGTATGTGTAAGAAAACCATCAGTTTGAGCTAAACTGAAATTATATGCCCATTTAAACATAGCCCATATACATGTCTGAATATTAGATGCATTCAACTCCGCTTGATATTTGCTTGTCCAAATGTTTTCGTAAGGGCATCCTCTCGGCAAATTCTTGCTTCGTGTTACAGAATAAATGTTGTCAATGTTTTCAACCAGATGCTCTCGGGATTTAAAATGCCTGAAACCTTTGAGCTCGAGTATAGGTTTTTCATTCAAAGAAAAACATTTTTGGCATGAAGTGATTATAAAATGCTCATTGCTGCCGAGCAAAAATATCCGTGAAGTTCGTTTTAGTGAAGCGTCCGAGTTTATATGTTTCCAGTAATCAATTTTCCCCAAAACTGGGGACATTGGCAACACTATATATTCAGGTGAAATTTGTATTTCACCTTCAAAATTACTGTGAATGTCATTTTGATAGATTTCGTACGTAAAGAAATTTACACTTGGCACGAGTACAGTACAAACGATTGAGTGCCGTATTGTAATGTATACTTTTGGATGAAACATTCTCGGATTTTCACGATAGTTGTAATCGACTTTCCCGAAATATTCAAATTTTGTAACATTAACAAACCCTGTGATAGTGACACATTCTCGATGGAAATCTCTAAGTTGACTACAGTAAAGAAATACGCTGTCTTGGAAATCATACCATGACCTCCATTGATTTGAAACCCAGAGTGTACAGTCTAGGAAAAGGTCTAAAAACCTCCAGTAATTTTGAAAATGCTTGATTTCGTCGATTCTCAAACGGGTTTTAAGATTTGATGCAGAAGTTTTTAAAAATACCACAAATAAAAATAATTTTGAAAGTTTCATTCCGCAATATTTAGACTGTTTGGAGCTAGGGCAAACCTTTAAACGCAGTTGAGCTACTTATCACTAGCTTCTCGGTGGAATTTAATATTTATCTGACCAAAAGTTGTACGAAAAATTATACAATAATCGTTAATAATGACGGGTCTACTTTGCCTAATGCCTTTAATGAAAGTTGAAGCATTGTTATGACTTCTTAAAGCACTGGTTTGAAGTGAATTTCAAATATTAAATGGGTTCATATGAGTAAAACTACTATTTCAATGTCCCTTTTATTGTGTAAGTGTTTTTGTGCCCGAAAATGTAAGTGGTATTTCAATTACTTGTTAATATTGACATTATAATGTAGCATCATTGAGAGTATTGAATATATAAAAGTTAATGGTCTACTTATTCATAGTCCACATTTACTTTCACGAATTATGAAGGAAGTGGCTTGCTACCTTCGTCATTTCTGTAGATTTGCTATAGCCAACAAGTAATTATTAAAATTTTCAAAAACATGGTTTTACCAAGAATGTAAATGTTACGATATTTGCTCAATATGTATGAAGATCACGCACAGATTCAGGTATAAAGATCTATGTCTAGAAAATAACGGCTGGTGTAAAAATTTACTTTTTGCATGCTCAGTACCAAGAAAATATTTTATAATGTAAGATCAAAACTCTATGTATATCAACTGATAGACGGCCAGTGTCTAAAACTGCCCTATCACCTTGCAGACGCAAGCAATAGCTCAAAAGATGAATAATTAAATTCTCAATAGTGAGTTAGAAGGAGTTTGTGGAATGCGATTTTTAACAGAAGTCATGAATTTGATTTTTTGGGTGGAATTTTGAAACATCTCATCCGTGGTGCTAAATTTTACAAAAAACCGAAAAAAATAATAACTTGTATAAAAACCACGTATTTCACAAAATTCATCAAAATGTTTCTAGAAAATCCAATTCTGCATCATTTGAGCTATTGTTTGAGTCTATTAGTTAAAAATATCCGTCGCATTAAAAATATATGGAGTTTTGATTTTAAAAAAGCGGAATGTTACAGTTTAAAATACGCCCTTTCCACGGAATATGCAAAGAAGAACATTTTGGAACATACTTTTTCATCATTACAGGTTTCCGCTTGGATCACATACATGCAATAATTTGGCCGAGCAAATTTGTGTGATAGTTCATAATCATTTTAAGCTCTATAGTGTAATCACTTCGGGTTGCTGTACTTCACTATCACAAAACATATTGCCAGGGTGCGTTGTATTACAGTCATTTGGAACAACACTCATTCATTAGAGGCTTGCAAATGCAATCAATTATCATCATTTTAGAATTTAGTTAAAGTGAATTATTATTATTCAGATGAATGTCTATTGCAACGCAAAATTCTAAATAAAAATATACGAGAACACAATGATTTTCATTACTGTACTTTATACACAATCAGTTACCTTAGGTTTCGTCTAGTCTAATGGAAGTAAACAGTTCTGGTAGCAGACATAGATTTAAGAGTATACAGATGTATAACTACTCAAAAGATCAATTTTATTTGTATGTGTATTTATGTTTCAAAATGTTTTAATAATGTTTACTCATATAACCATATTTCAATACATCATAGTAAGTTTGTCAAAGCTAATGCATATTACACAAATTATGTACTAATGATAAATATAGGAAAAAACGTTTTCTGCACCCATAAATGTCGGGCCTTGCACCCTTCCGTACCGTTTTTAGCCCCTTATTCTGAAAAATTGAAATTGGGAGCAAAACCCGCCGAATAAGGGTGATAAAGTCGCCAATTCATTGATTCATGAGATTGATGTAAATGCATACCAACACACAACAAAATTACCCTTACATTTGTTGTTCATGGTTTTAATCTTGTTCATTCTCATTTGAGAAAGTTGCCAAAAGACGGAAAAGGTAATACTCCTTGGGAAGAAATTAATATTTTCAAGGATAATTTGAAGCGTAACGGGAGAATAGGAAAAAAGCAGCATACAAGAATAGTAAAGTTTGGATCTATTACTGTTTTTTGGTAGTAATTGTCCTTCAAAAATGAGACTGAGAGTTTTTGAGGCTGGAGATGCACTCTTGGAAACGGCTTGTTGTTGTTTCCAAGAGTGCAAACGAGAAGACAATTGCTTTAGACAAAATTTTTTAATCACAATCTTACATCTCAGTCATTTCTCATGGAATTTTAAATCAGTGACTTTATTACCCTTATTTGGCGGATGTTGCTTGTAATTTCTTGGCAACTTTCTCAAATGAGAATGAACAAGATTAAAACCATGAAGAACAGGTGTAAGGGTACTTTTGTTGGGTGTAGGTATGTAATTACATACAAATCAATGAATTAGCGACTTTATCACCCTTATTTGGCGGGTTTTGCTCCCAATTTCGATTTTTCAGAATAAGGGGCTAAAAACGGTACGGAAGGGTGCAAACCCCGCCATATAAGGGTGCTGAAAACGTTTTTCCCATTATATTATTTCTATGTGTGTTTCCTTTACTTGTACCTAAAAAATCAAAAAGTTTTGAATTTCGTATTATTTTAAAACTGTGATAAAAAATAATATTGTGGATAATCACTCAATTTGAGCATTCAGTTTGTTGCTACATTTTACATTGTATGTCACTTTACCTTCTATCACTCGAGTACTTCCCCCATTTTCTTCCGTTCCTTGGATGATCTTGTAGAGAATAACGTTCTTTAAACAGTAAGACTTCTGGTTATACTCTTTTTGAATAAAACTTTATAATATAACCAATAATCCGAGTCCACTCTTTTAACGTAGAAACGAAAATAGTCAAATAATAGTAGAAGACAGATGTCTCTATCAGGTAGTATATATCTGTGAAACTTAGACAACTAATTAAAAATATTTTTACCTTTAAAGATGTTATTTTTACTTACACTTATGAAACTAGCAATAAAATTATATCGCCGATGTAGTTTCGGATTACTAAAGGTAAACGACAACAAAAAACCAGTGATTATAAACCATCTCAGGTATTTCCACGCACGAGTTTAAGTAAAGAGATTATTCATTATCCCGAGTTGGGAGACAAATCACAAAATAAGTAATCATCGTTGATCCAACCTGAAATATAAACAATGAATCTACTACAACACATTTCAGAATCATTATGAAAATTATACACTGCATTTTTTCAACTTACAACTTCTATTTGTTAGAAAGCAATACAATAAGAATTTGTACTTTATACAACACTTCATCATAGTACAAGAATAATGATAGGACTTACGTTCCATAGGCTAGAATATGTGATAATAAATCTTATCCCAATGTCATGGTTTAGAACTCTCGCCAAGTCTCTCTGATTTTGTTGGTACTCGACAATTGAAAAGCTATGTTAGCTTTCAGCCTCTTCTGTCCAGCTTATAAGTGTAGTGTACCCAGGGATGGGTAGATTACATTACTTCTTCTTTGGGATTACGATTACAGATTACTTTCGTAAAATCCAGAAGTTTTAGATTACAGATTAATGATTACATTTGTTGAATCTAGCAGATTTTGATTACTGATTACAGATTACTTTTGCATACTGCAAACGATTTTGATTACTGATTACAGATTACAATCAACGAATTTTTTATTAATGATTACAGATTACACGATTATGCGATCAAAAGCTTCATTTTACTAATGAGTATGTTTTAACTGCTTTTGAACCATCACTGCTTTCGAGCAAATAGTTTTTTATTCTAAATTAATTTTCACGATAAATCTAACGAAAGATGCAGCAACACTGACAAAATC
>JAQIXX010008140.1:0-10017 GCA_034700605.1 Willowsia nigromaculata | reverse complement strand
CTATCTTAAATTTCAATTAAGTAAAAGATTGAAATTGAAAAAGTTGTTGCATGATTTTTAATGATTTCCCACTACTTCAGAGATTAATGCACTCCCTGCAAATGTGGTTGGCAGTGGAAACAACACTTCAAAATTGAATCGACTGATTGAACTGAATGAAGTAAGAACATAATTTTGTTTTATATGCATTCAAATTTTTATTGCTGTATGTTTATTGTAAAAGCATTAAGCATGTCAAGCGTTTCACGTTGAGAAATTTTTCCATCAAAAATCTTTTAGCTAAATAAAGTTGCATAGACCTAAGATAAGTTACATCGGGTTTAGATTTATGTATCATAAACAAGATGTAAGAGCTCTGTTGACCAGAGATGTTTTTCATAAAAACATTGGCTGGTTAATTCCGGTAATGGTCATTGCTTTTAAAGCAAATTCCGGAAAATATTTTTTATGTCATTTGATATAAGCGTTCCATGATATTTTTTACTATTCAGGAAAAGAATTTTCCCAGTGTAAACAAATAAATATGGATTTGTCCATGCAACACGGAACCCGGAATTGTATGACATACATTTTTGGACATTCCAAACATGAATTCCAACTTGGTTATCACGTAATTTCTATAACTTTTACATAAGATAACTTTGCAACTACATATCTCTGCATGTTAATTTTTGAAAATAATGTCCGGGTTACGGTAGATTAAAATTATTGCTCGTGCTGACCCGGATGGAAAATATAGAAGGAAAAACAATCCTGGTTAACTTCACAATGTTGTTGCTAGTTGATAACTCAAACAACCTTTTTGTTTCCATTAAAATATTGGCGCAGTAATACAAACATATTACATGCAAAGTCTGTTGATCAGTCAGAATGCAAATTCCATTCGGACAGGGCACTTGTTCTTGAATATTAACAATTAACCTTAAATTTGTCACATTTACAAACGTCTGTTTCATAGATTAAATACTTTCCTGAAGTAAATTAGTCTGGCTACATTCGTATTATAATAACATTATATTATGGTTAAAATCACATTTTTAGTTTTGACAATCACTGCTTTCAGCAGCGTTCATCAATCAATCTTGAAATACAAAAGTCAGTGTAAAATCCCAAAGCTACTTAGAGAAGAATTGCGTGATATAATAAGTTTTGCTAATGAGGTTTCCATAACATACGATTATATTTTCCACTCCTTTTCAAATGATGAATGCAACTTTCCCCGCCCGAACACTTGTAGTATTATGTTGACCAATTCTGCCAAAAAAATTAACAAAACATTTATACTAAACACGTTCAAATATTTTACCTTGTATTTGCACAAAGTACAAAAGCATTAGAGCCACTTCAGCAATTTGCGATGCATCCAACGACAATATTCATATTTGCCTTTACTACATCCAATACATATAATATCGAAAGCTACTTTACAGTCGAGGAAAAGAATCTCCCAGCCATAAAATTGGTGCTCCACATATTTCGTTATCTGGCACAAGATATTATTCTGCGTTTAGTTATTTGCAATGGATATTGTGATGAAAGTCGCGCATTATTACTAACCAGCTCTATTCATGATTTACTATATAACCCAATTTCAGCACACAGAGAATTGTTTAAAATTACAAATTTCAAACCCATCGGCGCAGCTATATTTACAAAGTATCTGGATTACTTTTATGAATACGAATTTGAAAAATTCGCTTACACACGCCTTCTTTTTACTTCGTTGTATTTTTACATGTGTGGAAAAGAAATGATGTCGTCAATTATATTGTCTCAAATGCACAACATGTCATTTGATATATTTCCAGTACAAGAAACGGAAAATTGGATTTGGGATAGAGACAGAAGATCATTGTCTTCACAGTATTTTATTAATGATATTTCAGATGGGGATTTAAATATCGATTTAGAAAGCGGGTACTGGGAGATGACTGGTTTATTTTTCTCACAAGATTTTGCATGGCATTTCCTCTTTTGCCTTGATTATCAAAAGTTGATAAATAATCATGTTGACCTTAATACGTGGATATGTCCATTTTACCTGAATGTTTATCCACTTCTTGTATTAGCTATATCTCTTTTTACTTATGTCGCAACTAGAAAAATTGTGAGCGTATCGGCGATACAAAAGACTTTATAATACATTTGGAATAATCTTAGGTAATTCTTCACCAGCTTACATGACACAAATGAAACTGATTTTTATTCTACAGTTGTGTGGATGGTATCTTTGCTGCATTTATTCAAACGGGATCAAAATTGTTCTTACTGCACCATCAACAACAATTTATAATAGTCTGGAAAACACTTTGAATGCAGGCTACAAAATTATATGGGAAGATCATGGAATAAATGAGCCGTGGGTAGAATAGTACCATGACTTTAAGCAGAGAGGAATTCTAAATATTTTGAACAGTAGCATTGAAAAAATTAATGCAGATCTCAATTCTACCGATCATGGTAAGATTTTGTTGAAAAAGTATATAAAAGGTATTGACTTTGATTTAAAGAATTCGCTTCTAGACTTATCAGGTCTTGTAAATGATATTTCGAAGGATTCCGCGTGTTTCTTGCTTCCTGAAGCTCTTTCTGTGAGACCATACATTCTTTTATTTTACACTGTCAATAGAATTTGGTTGCAAGAAACTTACTCATGGATCATTCAAAGTGGGTTGCCAGGAAAATGGGAATTCTGTGCTTACCTAGCTTATAGATATTATTGGAAGCTTGACATACAGGATCCAAAATTAGTTCCGGGTGTTACTGATCGAGGTAGGATTGGTCTTACAAGTGTAATGTCGGTTTTACTGGGAATAATTTTCGTTAATGTTTTCAGTTTTATGTGCTGCATTTTAGAGAAATACATTTGGTATACGAATTGTAACTTGAGTGGGAAAGCTGATGTGAACAGGACTGTTATTATGCGTCATCTGCCGGTGGACATTCCTGAACCAAAGGAGATCGAAAAATGTGTGAAAGATAATATGGTTCAGTTGGGTAATTTAAATATTATCGCCAAAAAACAAACCCTGAATGTTTATGATAGTACAGAAGACATTAAATACCTTGACATTGAGGATAGTTTGGAGGTACATTAAGGGGATCGCGCTATAACATTTGCAGAGCCCAAGGAGGCGATTCTAGATGTTAAAAATAAGGTGACTTGTAAGGATAAGGATGTTTTAAATAATGAAGATGATATGACAGGCTCTACAAAGGCAAATATTTTAAAGAGAGTGAAAGATCCATAAATTACTAATAAAGTTTACATGGAGTTATAATATCTGTAAATAAAACTGTTTTTAATTTGCATTCTACTTGTATATAATGATTAATAATATTATGTGTGTTAAATCTACAATACATGCTGGGGATAATAAGCACAGAAGAATTGAGAATAAATAAAGCATTTCATAGTTACCATTTCAACGATTTTTTTATGGAGCATAAAAGAAAACCCGTTTTGTATTTTATTGCCGATCATATTGATTTGGGAAGAGTGGAAACTTATCATGAAACGAGTCAAGTTCTTAAGTGCGCTTGCCACTCATATAAGCATAAACAATTTAGTTATGGAACAATCAAAAAAATTCACTTTTGTGACATAAATGATAATATTAAATATGCTCTAACTTTTCATATCAAGGTCCATCATGGACAACCTATCCACATATATACTATTTATCACAAGTGTTTCCCATCTCTCAGCGAACTAAACCAAAATCTCAAATATACCACGGGATGTTTACGAATAAACCAATCTTAACGTTCACCCTCAAATTCATACAGATGAAAAGCAAAGTTACAAAAGCAGCAGGGAATTTTTTTTATATCGTGACACAATAAAATACACAAATGCCGTGCGGAAAAGTTAGAGCAATAACAGAAACGTGCATCAGGATATAAAGTGTCTTTTTTAACGCTAATTAAGACATAAGGAAGCATAGATTCGTTTCTTGATAAAAGTCATAGGAGTAAGAAATATTTGGTTAAATATCTTATAAGTTAGATATCTCTACTGTCACAAATAGTTTCCTTGACACGAATAAGCTACATAAATAAAAACGTTGTTTGCAGATATACCTTAAATAACATGTAAACGAGTTCCACCGAATGCGAAAATGTTTATTAAAAGGCTTGATTAGCAATGGTCAACGTTTTTACAGCATATGCCAGGAAAACATTTTGCATAACTTATTTGTATTTTAGTTTTCTTTGTATTTTTAGATTTTCCTGGAAAACAATTCTTCCGCCAGAACTAAATGATCATCATGTGTTTTTGCTTGTATAACTTTCAAGCAATCTAGTTTGTGATGATATATGAAATACAATTTTATTTTAAGCACACAGTTTAAACTTGTTATGATAGTTTCATAGTTTTTACATAAGGCTTCTTATAAAAAAACCACTATATAACATATTTGGGCTAAGTTTAGAAAGCAATCGTATAGCTAGGATAAAACTATGATGATAAAGTAAATACAAAACAGGTCAACACGCAATGTTTTAATAGCTTGAGCATCTGACCGCTTGGTTTCCCAGAATATAGTTATTTCGTACGAAATATACGAAAGCGAGAGACAGGAACATGAATCTTTGCAGTTGAGGGGTAGCCATACTGTATACTAATTCTGCCAAGTCCGAAATTTAAGTTTATTTGAATAATTGAATGAAGCAGAAATTTGATTTGGTAAAACATTTTGCTAACTAATTATGAATTATATCACAGTTTTATTCTTTACATTTGCTACTTTGGCTAGCAATTTTGCATCAATTTTGCAACATAAAAGTGAATGTAGATATCACGAGCTGCTACGACAAGAATTATTTGATATATTTGTTTTAGTTGATAAGGCCCCAATAACGTACGATATAATTTCTCATTCCTTCTTTACTGATGATTGCGACTTTCCCCGTCCAAATGTGTGTAATATCATGTTAACAAATTCTACCAAAAAACTAAACCAAATATTTCATCTCGTTTTCGCACAAAGTACACAAGTACTTGAACAACTCCAGCAGTTTGCGATGCATCCTAAAACAATATTTATATTTGTTTTCACCACTACCAACGCTCACTATATTGAAGATTATTTCACAGTCGCAGAAAGAAATATCCCAGCAACTAAATTAGTGCTGCATACAATTGGACATGGGGAAGATGTTCAAATCTCACGTTCAGTTGTTTGCAATGGATACTGTGATGAAAGTCGCACATTATTACGATACAGCTCCATTGCAAAAATAATCTTCAACTACAATCCAGTTTTTGTACACAAACGAATATTTAAAACTACAAATCTGAAAACTATCAGTGCGGCTGTATTTGTAAGGGACGAAGGATACTTGGATATTTTCAAGGATGACAAATTTGCTTGTGCGAATCTTCTGTTTACTTCGCTTAAATACTACATGTGTGGTAAAGAAATAATGTCTTCAATACTATTATCCGAGAAGCACAACGTCATTTGATCTTATTCCAGTGGATGAAACCAATACCTGGACTTGGAGGAAAGGTCAAAGGTCATTTTCTCAGTAGTTTATTATTAATGATGTCAGAGATGTAAATTTTGACTTAAAAAGTGGCTACTGGGAACTGACGGTACTGTTTCTTACACAAAATGTTGCCCGACAACTCTTGTTTTGTTTGAATGATAAAAAGTCAGTTAACAATTCAATCGACTTTCACACATGGATTGCTCCATTTAGCTTTAGTGTTTACCCACTTCTTGTATTTGCTTTATCTGCTTTTACATTCATCGCATCAAGAAAAGATTTGCGTGCGTCTCTACTTCAGAAAACTTTAGATGTCTTTGGAACATTCTTGGGCAATTCATCACCAACGTATATGACACGCATAAAACTTTTTTTGATTATAGATCTGTGTGGAATGTACATCTGCTGTATATATTCAAATGAGATCCAAAGCGTTCTCACAGTACCATCGTCGGGAAATCTTTACCAAACTCTGGAAAGCATTTTGAATGCTGGCTACCAAATTCTTTGGAATAGGAAATATACAACTAACCCTTGGGAGGATCATTATTATGACTTTGAACAAAAGGGTCTTTTAAGAAGCCTAAACCATAGCTTTGAAGAATTTGAAACGGATATTATAATGTTTGACTGGGGTGAAGCTTTGTTGAAAAAAGGAAAAAAAGGAAAGGAGAGTTGTGGATTATGACAAAATGTTAACGCTTGATATCATGAATAAGGAAGTAAGTGATGTTATGAAAGATTCAGCATGTTTCTTGCTTCCGAAAATTCTGTCAGTGAGAGCATACTTTCTTGTGATGTACACTATAAATAGAATATGGGTACAGGAAACTTATTTGTGGATCATTCAAAGTGGATTACCAGAGAAATGGGAGTTTTGGGCTCAGTTAGCACTTAAATATGCATGGTGGTTTGAATTTGGGGATCCAAAACAATCTGAAGTTGTTAATGATCGAGATAGTATTGGTCTTAAAAGTGATATCTTTGTTACTAGGAATGATTTTTCTCCACGCGTCCAGTTTCATACTCTGTATTTTAGAGAAATTCGTCTGGCACACGAGGCGCGACGAAACTTTAAAAACTGATTGGTCTGATGTTGACACAAGTGTTATTATAGATCCTGAGCCGGTAGGCTGTTCTGAACAAAAAGTGGTAGCGAAATGTGAGCAAGATTTGATGCAAGAAAATATAGAAAACGAAGAAAATTCAACAATTTTGGATAATGCTGGCACCACAGAGGACATCAAATTTCTTGAGATTGAGGAATGTTCGGAAACATGTGAGCAAAATGATTCCTAGGTATATTGGGATTCAAAAACCCAAAAATTTCATCAGGAACGAAGGTACTTTCCACACATATTTTTGTTTCAATTTATCAACTTGGTGCTGATCTCAGGAGTCGGCATTCCAACATGTACGTTTGTTCTCTTTTACCCCGTTAACCATCCTAAAAAACATTCTTTGCTCCCCGTATTGTTAGTGGTTTGCCAGTTTACCTTTGCCATAATTCTACCCACAATTTATCCTCCTTTATCAAAAGATTCTTTTACTATTGTGGCTTGTTTAAATGAATTAATTTTGCTGGAAAAGAAATTTACTGAGAGAAAATATTTTAAAACTGTTAAGAAAACGTCTGCTAAATTAAAATATTTTATAAGTTCTAACGGCAATTTGGACAAAATAGGTATTGCCAATTTGGTGATAATTCTTTTTTTCACTGTTATTCCTTTTATATTTCCACTAATAATTTAGTACTTTTAGGCTGAAGCGCCTTATATATTTATAAACCACATGTTTAAACAGAAGTCTCAGAGTTTGTTAGTTGTCGTAGTGATATATATTGTTAGAATTGCTACTGCAGTCTTTTGCATAGTTGAAGGTACTATCGACTTTCGCACCTTTCCCCTTCTTAAAGGTGTTGCATTGACTTTGTTTAAAAATTGCATTCAGTCTTTTTCCGAAAAAAATATCACGGAGCAGATCGCTTTAGAATTGAAAGCCGTAAAAATTATTGGCAAATTGACAAATGAAATCACAAACTCACTTCTAACTGTGACACTTGGGACAACTTTCTATTTGATAGTGATATGCATCAGCATTGGCATTGTTTCTTCTGACAAACTTTCAATAGGAATTTACGCCTTCAATTTGTTAACAGAGGGGTTGACATTTTTAATCTTATTTGTTATATTTGATCTCTTAGTAGATATAAGTAATGGAAGTTTGAATGTTAAGAGTAAGTTGAAATCGTCATGTGCGAAGATAGCAGTGAAAAGTGGAGCAAGAAAAACTCGTGTGTTACGTAGAACTTTAAAATCATTACAGGATATCAGATTTACTTATGGTTCGCTTGGAACTGTGAAACAGGCTACTCGGACAGACTACATCAAATCACTTCTAAGGTGTTCTTCAGACTGTGTTTTGACAATACGTAATGAAGTTTGACTCACAAAAATGTAGACTTGGTAATTCATTTGTATGATGTTTCTCTAGTTTATAGAATAATTACATGGGATTACCTAATAAGCTGTGTTTTTAATAAAATTACTACTGAATACATTATTACTCCCGTCGGAAAGTTCTCATAATCGGTTTTTATGAAGGGCCAATTCGCATAATCGAATTCTCAAAACGGTTAATTCTCAAAAAAAATTGGTCGCCTAATTTTTAATTCTCAT
This sequence comes from Willowsia nigromaculata, assembly GCA_034700605.1. Lineage (NCBI taxonomy): Eukaryota > Metazoa > Arthropoda > Collembola > Entomobryomorpha > Entomobryidae > Willowsia > Willowsia nigromaculata. The sequence continues at coordinate 1,843 of JAQIXX010008140.1, read as the reverse complement.
AATGTACCATTCCCACAATATCATATATAAAAAGCAAATATTTTAACCTAAAAAATATTCCATTGCATTAAAGAATGTAATCACATTTTATGTTAATCGTAATTATTCACAACTTTTGAAGTTACGTAGGACCATTTTGGCAACAAAATATACTTACCTATGCGTGTCTGTTAAATAAGCATTAATATAATTTCAAGTAAACTCCTGTGAATTGAATCCTGATCTGGTCAAATCTTTGAACAGTATTCGCTCAAACAAACTGAAGTAGTACATAGTGCTGTACCACCCTTGAGTCGTGTGTCTAAAAGCCTCTATTTAGAGCACAGTACCTTTTCTAACAAGGTGAGGCTTTGAAATTGTTGATCTCGTAATGGCTTGAAATTTTGCATGGAGCTACTACAAGCCATCTTGAATGGCTGTGCAAAATTTAAATCTCAATGCGCAATAGTTTTGGTTGGACTAATTATCTAGCTACTTGGAAAAATTGCATACTAATAGGTCAGACATCGATCAGTGAGAAAAATGCTCATTTTATTTTTTAAATGTTTTGAATGTACACTATCCACAGTGTGGACGCATGCACTTCCTTCGATGTTTTAGCTTTTTTCTGTTTTCGATTTGTAAGTCTGAATGCACTTTTTTTCCAGTATGCATGTTCTATGGGCACTGCCCTTAAAAATTTTCACACATTAACATGTGTGACACTTGTTTTTTTTTAAATTTAATAGTGTTAGCCTTGAATCAAAATGTTTGTTCTCTGTTACATTGCCTACAAACAGTTTGTAACTACCCCAGTATAGGATACCTACCTTCTATCAGGATATCCAATGCAATTGTAAAAAAAATACAGCACAATTTTTAATTATGGTATAGCTAAAACATTTAGCTTCTTAGCTCAATAGTAAGAATGAGGATGCCATTTTAAGAGAGTGATTCAAGAATGTGTGAGATGATGATTTTTGCTTGTCCAGTCAATACTCCGAATTTTGGAACTACACAAACTTACAAAAATGGTTGTGAAACTTTATGAGAATTAACATTTTATACGAATAAGATATTATGAGAGATTATGAGACATTAAGCTTATGAGAGTTGATTTGTTGTGAGAATTAACCATTATGATAACCCGTAATTATGAGAATTCATATTATGTGAACTTTTCTCAGACCCATTATTGCTAGCAAATAAAAATTTACTTGTTTATAGACCATTGCAGTGCCTAAACTGAAAATATTGTGCTGTAATTTACTTATATTGCTCGACAACTACAAATTAAACTGGCAGTTAACAGAAACCACTCATATGCAGGACATGCATTTATGTATATTACTCCAAAATTGTAGTGTTTATGGAACATGGAAAGGGTTTCTATGCTCAAACAACAAGTTCAATCATTCCAATTACCCAAAATCGGAACCTGGGCAATTTAAAAGGTAACAAAGTCTTGATTACAATATATGGATTTTTTGGAACAAATTATACTCCCAGTGTGTATACATATATAGAGAAAGTATACATACTCATATTCCATATAAAAAAATTATAAAAATTTAGAAAATGCGTAGTGGTTTTGTTTAATACAAACATCCTACATTGAGGTCTTTTGGTTGATACGGAATATTGCATGTTTTGTAATCTTTCAAAAAACAATAAATTAGGCACTCCAGCAGTGGTATAATAGCGCGAATATAACTGGTCGAAAATACAAATAACTGCGGAGTTAAATGCGCATTTGACATTTTCAGGTGAGTTAAATGCGCCTATCTAAATACATGGGGAGCCACGAGCGGTCATGATTGAGCGAAGCGAGAATCATGTAACATGAGAGTGGCGGACTAAATGA
>JAQIXX010008139.1:0-10018 GCA_034700605.1 Willowsia nigromaculata | reverse complement strand
CTCCTACGCCACCACCTCATGTTGTAGCAGGAGCGGGACCTCCTGCTGGGATTGCGAGACGGTTAGCTAGGAGTGATCGGCTTGATACGAAGCGCTATTATACCGCAGGTGTCATAGAAGATATTAAGGTAAAGCCGACTGGGTAGCTTTTTTAACAATAGCTTTTCATTTGCAACTGTCAACGAGCAATTTTCTCGTGTCACTGGCATTATTACAATCTATACAATATTGCTTGTTTGTGTCAAATTTTGTTAAAACGTATAGAAAGAGAACAGTGCCGACAAGGATGCAAGCATTCACAAGAGACATTCCTGGAATTATGGACCTCAAACTCAACAAAACCAGCCAGGCGGGCATCAACATCATCATCAATTAGCGACCGACTCAGCCGTTTTAAGGAATCGACACTTTTTCAGGTATAATCATGCAAGAGTAGTAATAATCAGACGGAGTATGAAATGAAAGGAATATTATATTAAAGGTTGTGTAGATGTAGTGTTTTTTAACTTAACATGATGAGCTAACTCAACTCTGTATGCCAATCTGCTCACTTGCTTTACAACAGCAGCAGCGAAAATAGTGTTTTTGCATGGTTTTTAACGATACTAAAAACAAAGTACGACTGTACTCTATGATTTTCTTTTTGTCTAGTGCTGATTTGCCAACAAAATATTTATTTTTTACACATTTTAGTTGCGAAAGCATGACCAGTATTCGTAGTTCGTCAGGTGTGTCCTCCACTAGCTCCATTTTACATTGTATTAGTGATCTGGAAACTCAAGACATTCCGGAAGAGCATTCCAGTATCGCCACATCATCCAATCCAAGTCGTCCAGAAAGTCCACGCTTGCATCATCCTGATGTACTGATTGCCGTCAGTGAGCCTGACAGAGATGACGATGAGGAACAAAGCGATGAGGATTGCAGATCAGTTTATGGAGGCACAGGTAGCAAAGATCAGTCGCCACAAGGCCCATGCTCTCCAGAAAGGGATGTTTGGGATAGTAGGTTAGTTGGAACGGATAATCCCGCGTTTGAAGGCGACTTTTCAAGAGAACCTAAAACTAGCCCTACGTCAAGTGAACCGCAACCAAGAAGCTCACACTTTGGGAGAAAGCACTTCCTGATGAGAGATCCAGTGATTGGACCACAACATAGTAGCTCTTCTGACTCAGGATCAACGGATGACCCTTCATATGCGAGCAGACAGGGTGGTGGAGCCAGATCTAACGAGCGAACAAAGACCAGTAACATCCTTGATTTCATTCTTACTGACGCATCTATAGAAGCTTCGTAAGTTATGAACTTTTGGCAAACCTGTGATAATTTAAAAAAATATTTCACAAAAACAAACTTATATTTTTATTCTCTTGACGTTTTCAGGGAAGTATGATGGTTAAAGGACCCGGGTAGGCCGAGTATTAATAAGTGTGTCATCTCCTAGCCGTACCTCTGTGAAACCAGTTACCAATGCCTATGAAAACAGTGTTCTACCCGAGATTTATATATTGTGTAACAGAAATTGTGTAGCATACCAATTTGCATAAAATATATATTTCCGCAAACTTGAATATAATATATATTGTATAGTGACACTTATCATAATAAGATTGTTTATCAAAAATGTTTAGTGACGATATAAAATATATGAGTAATTTTTTAAAGTTTACAAAATAAAATAACGTATGTATTTAACTAACGAGTCGTTTAAAAACTGTATTACCGCAATCCCTATCGCAGAGATAAAAATGTACGTATTAATAAAACATTGTCTTATGATTAGTTAATGTTCAAAGTTCATGTATTACATCATTCTATAACATATACTTTGACTCTTGTCTTGTAGTAGTACTTATGTCGATAGTGTCTGACTCTATTATTACCATGCGGTGTTACGCAAAAATAAAATAGAGTTTTAAGTTGTTATAAAAGTGAATTCATAGACTCTCATATTGCTTTTCGAATGGAGATAAGGAAAATTAGTTGGACGTGACGTCTGACATGGACGCTGTATACTTATATAGTTTTTTAGTGTACACAGTTTCACTGTAGATGCTAGTGATAATAGCAAAAATTATAATGTAGTGATTAATTTTTTAATGAAAGCGTGTATACTATCAAACTAATAATTATTCATTTACTCTTACTGGATTTTAAAATACTTAAATAAAGATATGCAACATGCCATAATGTTCTATATCAGGGGGACAACAAACTCTTCATAAAAATGACTTTGAGCTACAGTACCTATTAGCTGCGCATTAATTCTCGTCTATTACTAGTAATGTATTATTATTGTCTATGAATTTGTCATTATCATTGTCAGATTTTCGTTTCAGGTAAATAAAAAACCTTGTGTGAATCAATAAAAGTATTTAATCAAACCAAATGTCGTTTCTCATTTTAGATTCATTTTCACCACTGACATTTTGAAGACATGTCTATGAAGAGGGCTGCAGCAAGCTCTGCTTTCTCTTTCAGGTTCAGTAGCGCCACATATGGAACACTTTGAGCATTTCCACATCGCAGCCTTCACTTTCTCTGTTGGTGCTTCCCCTCTTTTCTGAGTAGATGAGAGACTTTGTGTCTATCCCCAAAATTATGCTTTCTACTACCCCAGCATGAAAATTTTATTATTGCATGAGTGCTCGTACGTACGTGTATGACAAGGAATAAAACTGTGAAGAGTAAATGATAACGTTAACCGAAAACATATGAATAATTTTTCTCATGACTGAATTTAACAAAAAAATCATAACTCATATCAATACAAAAATACAACTGGTATGACTAGGCATAAATGTCCCCCATAACTTGTCATGTTTTCTTCGGAGAACCATACATTTTTCTACTATCTTATCATCACATCACAGGCTTATGAAAACAATTCCATTCGAGTAATCTTTCCTGATATTTTGTTGCCTGTGAAGTCGAGAGTACAAAGGTTAAGGTTTTATTCGGGTTTTATACTCTGTTTACATTAAGTATATAATAGCACATTAAACGACATGTTGACGTTGGAGGATTAAAAATAAAGTTGATGGATGCTTACAGTTCGTAAGAAGATGCCCATTTTCGCTTTTGAAAACAAGATCAGCTCTGCTTTTAAAGTGGCTTTGCTATCAGGAGGCTATTATTACTTGTCTAACTTTAATTTCTTAGAACTCATCACATTCTCTCATCGTCTTTTTGATATTTATGCACGTTTTGGTTATGACTTTAGAAAATTGCTTGGTCAAAAATCCTTACATATACTCATCATCTTGTTTTTATATTCATCTCCTCCAAAATGATTTATACGCTAATGCAAAAGCTTACAAAGAAACTCGTACTCGTACAACAACCTTTGTGTATGTCAGCATAAAAGGTTTCATTATCCTTTTTTACTTGCCATAATGTTCATTGCCTCGTTGAAAACTAGCTATGAGGTCTTAAAAGAGAAAAAAGCACTTTCCTAAGATTTCATATGAAAGCTTATTATTAATAGACTTTCTCAAAAATTAAATACTGTTTGGAGCCCTAGGGACAAGGACTAGACACACATTTTCAATCTTCGTCAGACAGCGTGGCCCTCTTCATTACTGCATGCATTCTCCCTCTATCTTCCACCACTTTTATAGCGATTATCATTTGCCATTACAGAATCCTCGAAAAACAACCAATCCATATATATACAGCAATGCAAATTAGCAAGTCCTTAATAAATCCCCTCTCTAAACGAGGCAAAATTAAGAACTTCCATTTTCTCCCATTTTGCAAAAAGGCTAACTGATGATTACTACACAACATGAAAATTTTCATCCCACACACTTTGGGGCCGCTGAGGCTGGTGGAGCAGAGCAAAATTGAGGAAAATACTGTTTCCGATGATGATAACATAAACCATCTATTTTATATGCTGATGAATGAGAAATGTACGAAAATTTACTTCGTCTTCTACTACTTCTTCAGGCTACTCTTCAAAAGAGTAACTGGTTCTTTGGGTAGGATTGTCGTAAAGCCTCTTATTATTGCAAATTATGGATTCAGTGTACAACCAAGAGAACAAGAAGCAGAGGCAAAGGCACAGAGAAAAGCCATAGTTGTTTGTTGTACTAGCAAACCAACTGCCAGAGAGTACTGATTATTCCACTACCCAAGAAAACGAGAAAGCTTGGAAAATCGAAGAGTGACAAGTTTTTACTGCCTCTTTACTGCTAGTCGGGCAAAACAGCAATGCTTTATGTTTGTAGTACACGAATACATTGAAATATGGCACTAGTACCAGAGAATTGAAAGCAAGTACCAGCAGCAAAGCTATAATATCGCTTCAAGCACAACCAGCCATCACAAAATGTAAAGCCTTTGCTCTTGTGATGCCGGTTTTTGCACACGATTCATCTCCTCGTCTGTAATAATATTGTGTGCATGAGAGTGTGAGGTTATGTGTGTGGGAAAAAGAAGATCGACGCATGCTACTCCTTCCTATAAGCCAGCAGTCAAGCCAGAGCTTTGTCCCAGTCTAGATCAGAGTTTGATCACAGAAACAACTCCACCACGAGGAGCCGTGTGTGCAGAGAGCCAAGGCAAGTCAAGTGTGGGGAATATTGGTACATAAAAATTTCATCTCTCTGCCTGTGAGGAACTCACACGAATACTGACACACCAACATAACACGGAGCACAATTTCTGTTCCTCTTCTTCTTCTTTCTTGAGCCATTTAAGATCGCTGTTGAATGAAGCTTGAATGAAGATCCGTACAAGACGAAGGGAAGAGCGGAGCAAAGCTTTTAGGCCTACTTAAATCTGCCAGAGAGTGTCACAATCACGCTTTTAGTTACATTAATAATAATACACAATTTACGGTAGAAGGAAAGCTCTTCTTCTTCGACAAGCAAAGTAATATAACCGGCTTTCTCTCAAACTTATTATTTGATTAAGACAGAGAGAGAGAGAGAGAGAATGTGTGTCTGTGTGTGTGTTCTCTGCTGCTGTACTAACCCTTCTTTCTGCTGCTGAAAGGACAATGCATAGAGTTGCTGTCCCGAATAATTAATTCTTGTATAATCACCAGCCTGAAGAACGCCAGAGGTACATATTCTTATTATTAATAGAAATAATGGTTTTTCTCAGAGTGCTCCAGCTGTCCTCGTTATAGTCATCACTTCACAGAGTCGCTTTTTAATAAAAAAAAATCTTATTCCCGTAGCAGTACTATAGAATAAGCAGCTGGTATCGCAGCAGAGACAGAAGAAACTTCCCCAGCTAAGTATAAAGGGAAATTAGCAAAAGTTTAAAAAAGTCTGAAATTAGTAGCAGAAGTGCTCATGTAGCAAAAAAAGAGTGATAGAAAAAACAAGTTTCTGCTACTTTAACTTGAACCTGACCTGCTTGAACACAACTCACCAGGAGACAAACCATTATCTAACGAAAAGGTTGACATTATACAATAGCCGTGCTAATTGATTCAAATCTTTTGAAAGAGATTTTTTATGGCACACCTTTCCTTCTTCCAACTGGCATATTATATCCGACGTTCTGCATATAGATGAGCTATTATCCAACAAAAAAGGACAATACATTTATAGACGTTATACCTGCTGCCTGCACCCTAGTTTTATAGATGAAGCTGCTTATCAACACCTTCAATCGCTCCGTGACTACCCCTGACACGCCATAAAGGATGTGTAAAAAAGATTTGTTTTCGTGGTGTGTTTTTTCGTTGCAAGAAGAAGCTGCAGCGATATTAAGAGTCATGTAATAAATGTAATGCGACTACCACTCTATCATCATCCTCCTCTCTAAAAACACAACAAGGAGCAGCTCTATGTTATGTAAATATCATGATTAGCTCATAAATGAGTTTGTATTTGAGCGTGTTCTACACGATTTTCTCTTCAGGTTATTAATCGCCTTCTCATATATCGTCAAATGTTTAAAAAATAAGCGTTATTATCGCAGCTCATTTTTGCGAAAAATTGCATAAATCAAGAAAGGTGCTGTTTTGCGAAAAAGAAGAAGTACTCTTGAAAATTATAGTTGTTTTTCTGAATGCAGTGGTCCGACCCACCGACAAACAAACGAAAAAACTTCATAAATTAAATATTATTTTTCCTTATTACCTATTATTATTACAAGGCGGCTCACTTACTTTTAAGATTTACCAGCTTGCTTCTCTCTTGCTGCTTCTCTGCAGGTCTCAAATAAAGCTAGAAAGCTACACAGTGTGCCAGACATTTTTTTTTGAAAAAGTTTTTATTTGTATTTTCTCTTATACGCTTGTTTGTTTCATTTGTTTTTTGTCACAGACAGTCAAGTTTGCATAGTTCAAGACACGCCTTCTTCTCTCCCAGGAGTTTCCTCTTCCTCTTTTTGGATATTAATTAAACTCCTTGTCCTCCATCGTGTATGTGTGTGTGTGTTTTTGCCTGTGAGAAGGAAAAGTTACAGAGTGAGTGAAAAGTCTGGAGCAGAATGGCCTGTGTAGCAGAGTACATTCATTAATATTGTAATCAAATCTCTGGACTTTACAATAACGGTAGTTCACAGAGTGAAATCCTATACTGCCATTTCGACTTCTCTCCTACTCCCAAACTTAATTTAGCGAGAAAGGAAGAGAAAAGTTGAAAAAAGTATAAATATGCTGCCGCTGTGACTGTGTATGAAACAAGGAATAAAAAGACTTGTAGATGCGGAAGTAACATACATATTTTCATACTTTTTCACCGAGCAATGTGATCTAATTGTACCTGTACACGTTGATTATAAAAAAAGGCTCCATCGCCATTCCATCTTCTCTCTTTCCTTCTCAACTCAACGAGTTGTTGAAGTTTCTGCGCCCCACCACACACAGTCAACATCAGAGGAAATTTTTCACCAGTTTTAATGTATAAATTTCACAATGAAAGCAATGAGAGGCATGCATAAGCAATAATAGTGGAATTGTGTACTCAAGAAGACTTTGTGTGGGAGCCGCAGTCAAGAGAGAAGAGAGGGTCCAAGCTCAGAAAAATATAAAACACAAGACGAAGAAGAAGTATCCTTTCCTCATTCGTCCTTCCTGTTTCTCCTCCCGTACAATGGAAGTTGCCCGTACAAGACATACTTTTCACAAGAAAACAAGAACCTGGCAATAAAAAGCAAGTAAGCAACATCAAATTCATTTTCTGCTTCAGTTTCTTTTCTTCTTTTTAGCATAAAAACGCAACTAAGCACATCTGCTACTATTTCTCCACGGTTGATGTAATAGCCAAAGCAAAGGAGAAGAGGGACTACCATCAGACAGACAGACTTGTGCATGGCTAGGCTATACAGCTATAAAAAGTGAAATTGACAGAATTGTGTAATCAAAATATATACAGGGTAAACGCCAACCAAACCAACTACTAGTATAAACAAAAAAAATAGTTTAGTTTACAGAAGGAATTTCAGGAAAATTCATCTCTTTGCTCCTGCTTTAATCACAGTGTGTAAAATGTAGACAGTAGACATGAATTTATATGCTGAAATTTATTCTTCTACTGGCTGATGAACGAGAAAAGGATGTATGAAATTTAACTCACAATCACAAGGTCTTTCCACCACCACTCAAATAACTGGAACACTTTTTTTCTCTCAGATATACCATAAGAGCGAGTGGGTAGACTGCGGAAACGACAAGTGCCTGACTCAATCATGACACATAGTTGTCTATGTGTACATTACATGAAGTAGCATATATTAAAAAAGTGTAGATTTACATCGAGTGGAAAATCCACTCTCTTTTTTATCCATCTGTATATCCAGTATCCTTCGACATCTACTATTTATCCATCTATCTATCTAGATTTTTTGTAGTGGTTAATGTAGGTATACAAGCTGTAGGTATGCATGTCGAATCAGCATCATAAAAAGAGACAAACAGAAGTACGAGCAAACTCACATTGTGTGTGGCAGTCAAACAAGTGAGTATAGTTTTAGTAGAGGACGAGGGAGGATTGCTATATAAACTGTAGCAGTCTCAACATATCGTCTCGTCTCTTGCAGGCAGAAAAAGAGCCAGACAGCAAAAGAGTATTGAAAAAGCCAGTGAGCAGTCAAACATTCTCGTCTTCTGACTGAGAAGTGAAGTGAAAAAAATGTATTGAGGCGAGAAGGTGCATGTCGTGTAATATGTTGTTTTCCCTGTAGTTCTCCTTCTCCATCACTTTCAGTGTATTTTGTAGTTTATAGGAGCAGCAGCAGTAGTAGTGAGTGGCAGTAACTAGTTTTATTTTACATGAACCAATGAAGAAGGAAAGAAATATTATGGTAAAACGAGCAACCAAAAAAAAGGAAGAAAGAATAACAGAGGAACTGCAACAGCATCAGAAGAGGTAGTCTAAATGTATGTATTTCTGGTAACAAAACAATTGGAGTGGAGGAGTAGCTGAAAAAATTGGAATCAAGGAACAAACGATTACATGCACGACGATGTGTGTAAGTCTGGTTGGTTGCAAGTCTATCTCATGTCATATAACAGTCTCTTTGCTCACTTTCGTTTCCTAGCTTCCGCCCAGAAGAGCAGCAAAAGCAGTAGTTCGGGAACACCCCAGCATTGAAAAATAATCCCCGAGCTATATCCCCAACAACAAAAGAAATAGGAAAGAGCAACCACGGAGAGCAAATTCTTTCTCTCTTTGCATTTATCAATGAGCTAAAAATGTATTGTAGAAAGTAGAGAGAGCAATTTTCTGTACGTAGCAGAGAGAAAGACTTGCAAAACATTCCGTACGTAGAGCTAATATAAACCACAGGCATCACTACTCACTACCTCTGTACTACCTTGACATCATCAACAAACAAGAAATAAGAGTATAGAAAACACACTACATATTCAAAAGGACGAAACGAAGAGATTAAGGGATGCACAGGTGAATAGTATGAAAAAAAAAAACGAATTTCCAATCTCATGGATTGGATGAAATGGTGGTAACCCATCACGTCATGAAACATGCAAATGTAAAAGCTTTTTATCAGCATCCAGATATATCCCTTCTTGGCAAGCTAACACCACTGCAACGACATTTTTTTCATAGAGATTTTCCAGCAAGTGCAATTGAAAATGGAATGAATAGGTAGATGCAATTGAAATTAGATGGGACACTCTTTTGTGTGGAAAAAGGACGCGATTAGTTTTTATCACATTTTTTTGTTGCTACATTTTCCTCTGCAAACTTGTTTAGGTGATAGGGACTTAATATGTGTACTTTTGCATAAAAATCACTATTGAATGGAAAAGTTGGGCCGATGGCAGAATGCACTGTCCAACTTTGCACGTTTCCAGTAGAGTAAATAGAATGACTGTTTTGCTTATAGGTTTTAAAAGAAGAGGAGCCTTTCAGCTAGTAAACTTGTGAGTGCACGCTCCAGAGCAAATGGTGAGGGACATTCAATTCAACTTTTACGCTTGAATGCCTTCACACTCTGCATATTATATTACAAAGCTATTTGCTGTATTACAAAGGAAGACCAAGCTGAGAGCTATTGCTACATGTGTGTGGCCGATGATAGTATGTAGAAAGCTATAACGTGTCATGTTCTCACCTGAAAAGTTTTCTTCTAGTGTATTTTATGTGTTCGCCTTTAAAAAAAAAACAACATCTGAACAACGAGTGAAACGTTGTAGCGTTTTAGGAAAAGTATCCAATTTAGGGCTTTGTTCACAGGAAATAGTGTTGCACCTTCACCTTCCACTTCAAATATCCTTGTGATATGACAGTAAGTAGGAGTAATACATCCAAAGTGTATACCTGCCTACTATCAGAGATGAGATGGGATTCATACGATATACGACTATAATACAACACAACACACTGCCATTGCCATCATAGGATAATCATTCTCTACCGTACACCTTCCATAAAACTAACGCAAAGATAGACATGTAGAAAAATCCTACATCCATGTTATTAGCTCTACTGCCACCTCCACATATCAATTTGATATGCGTGTGAAGTTAAAACCGGTTTTAGAAATCCAAAACCGGTTTTGGCAAAACCGAAAAAGTACCCCTACAGCA
>JAQIXX010008138.1:0-10018 GCA_034700605.1 Willowsia nigromaculata | reverse complement strand
GTGGGAGTGGGAGAAGGAGTGAAAATTGGTGATTCTCATTTTGCCCCGACGTCCCTCCAACCTTCTTACACCTCAACATTTTTGTAGTTTATTTTTGAAACTTTTATTTTACTGCTTTTTGGACAAAAATCATTCTTTTTGAAATTCCTATAGATATTACGCTCAACTTTATTGTTACTTTTAAGGTGGTTTAGAAATATTATGAAGAGTCTATACGTAATATATTGTGTTATTTGAAAATCAAAACGGAAATTGGTTTTTGGGTATATATAGTTATTATGGCAAATGTTTACTTCACTCTTTAGCATATTATTAGTCAATCATCTTCACATCATAAAATAATGTTGAAAGTTTACTTTGTTATGGTTGGGCATATTTGAAATTTATTTTGATGTGTTAGTCAACCTAAAATGTCCGCTTAAACTTCTGTATCTACTACATTACATTTGATGGACTGATAAAGTAGAATAGCGACAGATAAGTTTGCAGAATAATTAACTGGAAATTAATGCACATGATGTATTTTAAACTTTTTGAAATGCTGCCTGTTCGAATTTGGTTTCTATTCATTGATATTTCTGATTTGTAGCATGAACCGTTACTCTGACATCTAAAATTTTTTCAGCACCTGCATTTTTCTGCATTTCAGCACCGCTTCCAAATATTTAGTTGTTAATTTTTTTTGATGATTTCTTTTGTGCCTACAATTAAAGCATTTATCAATAAACGAAAACATATTATCAAAAGTTTTTTTATCAATGCTGTTTGCTACTGAATTTGTAATAATAAACATCTTCTGGTTATTTTATTTTCTACGGGTTTGGATTGCCCAAAGCAATAATAATGGAGGAGGGGAGGATTTCGTGCTAGCAACTTTCGCATTAACACAAACAGCAGCAATGTCAGCAATCATGCCATTAGCATTAGAATAGTCTGTGAGGGCTAGTTTACCGTGCTTCTACTATACTCTTGTAGAAAGAATAAAATCATTCGCTTTGAGATTCCAATGGATATTACGTTAACTTTTATTGTATTTTTTAAAGTACTTTATTGATTTTACTAAAATTAAAAATGAAACCCCAGTGAATAGCTTTAGCCACTACAATTGTCATTATAAAATTTTAATAAACCTAGTTGTTTGTTCATGCAACCAAAAAATTGAAAATGTACGTATAAGTTTGTGCTCAATATTTACACTCCTAAAATTTATTGTGATTGTGTTTTTAATTCAAATAACAAAAAAAACTTTATTGTACTGTACTTTTATGTACTTGCATTATAAAATTCTACATATGTTTAAATAAATATCTCAAAAGCCTTGCAAAATGTCCATCTAACTAAAACATAGAAACCGTATGAATCACTTTTTGCTTAATATTTACTTTTTTTGAATGAATGTAGTTCGGTTTTCAATTCAAATGATAAATACGCACATTACAATTGTCTCTCTGAATGGAATGATAAATTTCAAATACTACCAGTTGTTGGAGCATTGTCTTTTTGATAAAATAAAGTAAAAGATAAACAAAAATACTATGTAAACACTTTTGTTACAAGTTACTTTTTAGTGTGTTGCAAGTATTTTGATTATCTTCATACTCAAGTAATACCAAAGCATCTGTATTACTTGATAGGCTGTAAGTTGTATTTAAATAATCATTTCATTGAAAGAAACTGACTCACCAATGTTGAGTGTGCTATAAAATTTTTACTATGTGCTAGACCAATTCACCTCGAAAGTTCAAAAACAAAAAAATGAATCTTAAAAATTCGAAAGCAGTGCTTAAAAGCTTGAGATTTATTTTGGTACTGATTGTTTTTTTCTCATGTATGAACACTTTGTCTCTTCACAATGGAAAGTGTCCATTAAAGTCATTACTAAAATCTTTAACGGAACATTCTGAAGCAAGTACGTTTTGGTTTAGTGTTGAGAATCATACTTCTCACGTTTCCAGCTCAGATTTCGACAGTTATATAGACTGCATTGTAAATATTCCTGGTCCCGTTTTAGGAACTACAAGCCAGTGTTTGTCACCATTACAATGTACAATTCAACACAATGATACTTTAAAGTATAAGATATTTGTAAAACAAAGATATACTAATGTTAGGACCTTAAGTCTCGAACAAGGAAACCCTATCGTAAGTGAGCTGAATGATGGCAAGACTAGTTCTGAATATTTTGATGCCACTAACATGCTCTTTGCGGGGGAGTTCTGCAGCTCCTCAAGTCTTACACCTTACATGCACATATTACATTTAACATTAGATTCTAAGACAGAAGACTTGATATTATTTCAAAAATATTATTTATTTTTGCCTGCTCGGTTAAAAAGTACTATACTCATATTAGCCTTAAAATTTAACAATTCTGTTACAAACCTAAGTGGAAGCTTAAGTTTGTCAAAAATACATTTTGTTTCCACCATTAAGACGTACCATATTTACAAAATACCAAGATGCGTTGTATTTCAGCCTATTATACTAGGGAATGTTAACAGAAAGTTGTCAGTTGATAATACTATTTCGTTTAAAAATTTTGACAATTTTGGTCTTTCTACAGACTTTGTTGTACAGTCACTGTTGAAACAATGCAACGTTAATCGTAAAGAACGTATGTCTGATAGTATACCTCGTGAACATACAAAGTGCATCTTTTATGAACTTTTGAATGGACTTAATTGCACCTCAGAAACTTGTTTAAAATTTGTTAGTTCAGAGATAAGGATTGGAAATTATTTTCTACCTAACCTGGAATCAATTTATAATTTGGAATCAAAACATATCTCATTTGTTGCTGATTACAATGGAAGACAATTCGTCACAGTTTTCAACAAAGACAATGGAAAGATTCCATTCAAAATCGATGAGACAAATCTTTTGATGCCGTTTAAGTTTCAGGTTTGGCTCTCACTTGTTATATCATTTATAGCTATTGGAACGCTAATATATCAAGTGACCTCGGAACAACATCAACTAACGCGATTGTCCTGGCAATTCTGGGCATTATCTGAAATATTGGAGAAAGGATTTCAAGTATCGTGTTACGTCAACCGCCGAAATGTAACTCTAATAGCCATCTGGCCCTTTGCCATGATTGTACTAAGGAGTTTTTATACATCCGATATGTACTCGTTCATTACATTGCCATCAAAACCCACAAGTTTACCAGCAAGTTTTCGTGATATCTATGATAGCACATCTACTGCAAATTGTGGAATAATAATAGCTGAAAATACCTTACAATACATTTTGAACAATTATTTGTTTGAAACATTGACCCGAAGAGCAATCCCATGACGCAAACAGACTTTGTAGAAACCTTTTTGACTCGAGTACGGTATACAAAAAACTTCGTTAATCAAACAGAGTTAGTAAAAAGTGCATCTTCAGGCCGCCTTCTCCCATGTGAAGCATGCAATTATCATAAAAAAGCCGCTGGATTACTCCCTTGCTCTTACAAAACTTGCGAAGTTTCAGACCGAATGACTATTCTTTATACTTTACGAGGTCGTTCTCGATCAAGCTTACTACCAGTTATTCCACTATTTAAAATATTTGCTGATAAAAAATTCATGTTCCAGAAGAAAGTGAAAAGCCGCTGTTTTCAATGCCAAATATTTGGGAGTTTCGGTATGACACAATGTACAGAAAATTGTTTGAATCAAGATTGGGTTGAATTCATGCCACTGGAATTAGTTTACGATATAAATGCTTGTATCAAGCCATGGAACAATTGATAAATATTTTGATAGTAAACACAGAAGGCGGGTTTGAAAAGAAATATAACTTTAATATTTTAGCGACCCACAGTCCAAGGTATTTTAGTGTGCGGGAATTTTTCCGTAAATCCAATCAATACCAATTTCCTTCAATAACATTTGCAGAATTGAGAGGAATTACGTTTTTGTATTGTGCTTTAAATGTAATTTCAATATGCCTTTTGATACTTGAGATTTTTAAAGTACTTAAAAGACAATATTTTTGTGGAAGTTGTTACTGGAGGAGACGCGTAGTGAATGCAACTTCAAATTAAAATCTTAAAAAATTGCAACAAGATGAACTACTAGGAGAAGTCTAACTTTAAGATCTGAATTTCAAAGATTATTAAAGTTCACACTGTTAAATTCCTACAAGGAGCAAATAATTCTGTTTTGGAATTCCTGTAGACATTACATTTAACTTTATTTAAAATGTCGAATAAGTTCATCACTATAACTTAACTAAAGTAATCTTGCAATGATTGTAACAGAGTTTTTATATTATATTATATTATATAACATTGGATATATCATATATATCATCGTTCATTGTTTATAATGTTCTATTGCAGCATTATTACTGAAGATTAGTTGGTACTATTAAGGCTTTATTAATAAATAAATAATAATAATAAATAATTAAGACCAAATAATCATTCTTACCTCAATTAATCAAACTCCAAACAGTTCGTAGTACTTAGGGAATCAATAATTAACGCATATACATATTTGTCATTAGCATTATGGATGCGTTATTTCAACTTGCAGAAATATCAAACTTGGAAATCGTATGCAAATATACAGGTAAAGCTTAATTTTTGTTACATGATTTGATAGCTCTGCTCTTAGCCACAATATAATTTACACAAGTAAAATAACCTAAAGCCTTGCACATTTGTTTATATCTGCGTAAAATCAAAATATATAATCAAACAAAAGGTTTACACATTTGATATGTTTCATTACAATAATATGTGAAAGAGGAGTATAAAATGCTCCCATACAAAATTTTAAATAATAATTGCATATTACTATAAAATTCAGTTGTTTACATTGACAGGAGCAAGTAAACATGATCCATAATCCAAGGCTGTTTCATTTTCTTAGTAGCAATAAGTCAATGATCCTATCTATACAAAATGCCTGAAAAACCGGAGGTGTCGTTTTCTCGATATAGTTTGACATTCCAAATCTAATTCTTGACACTTGACAGGATGCCAGAAACTAAACTAAATGTGCTCGGTAACTTCCTATTTTCACTTTATCTATCACATTCCTCTTAAGGTCTCTCAATGTTTCTTTTGATTGTTGATAAAATTCTCCAGCAAAGCCATATGTTGCCATAATGATCAAAAATGTTTCTAAAACTACCGCTATGAAGAACAGTTTTAAAGGAAGAGTCACAGAGCTATTCGTTGAACCAGTTATGAGCATCGGTGCAGACACAATCTGTGCATAACCAATGGTTACAAGAGTACCCACCCAGATGGTACTTAGGCCATCGTTACAAAGTTCAACCAAAATCTGGCAGGCTCGATGATTCCGCATTGCTCTTAGAACATTCGCATTCAAATTTTCTGAATCCGTTGAATGTTGATTGGAGAAACTGGTTATTAGTTGTAACATGTCCCTGGAATATTAAATGCGGTTATTAAAATCAATTCAGAATGAGTTATGAATGTCAAAACCACAACATTATATGCAACTACCTAGAACATGCCTTCTGGCAATAAAACAGAGTCATCACTCCAACAAGTGTATCACATGCTATGCAGTAGCCTTGAACTGTAACCTGGTTATATATCACATAGTTTCCAGAGAAGTTGATGCAAAACCTAAAAATCCCGTAAGAGTCCAGACAAAATTTTGATTTAATCAAAATATGGTCAATTAGCCAGACAGTATTGAAAGGTAGATTTGGGTTGACTGCACACAATATTGACATTAGAATGTGAACTATCCATTTGCAGAATCCTTGGGTTAAGTGAAAGAAAAGTTTTGCTAGCTTGATCTTCAAAGGATGCCATTGAGTGCCTAAAATATTTTAATGCGTTTTAGATATGCACTTCAAAATTTATTTTGCAGGTTAAAATTTGAATGTTTTCTAAGCAAAAGTATGATATTAACTGCTACTCACCGTTTTGATATTTGCTTTACATTTGAATTGCTGCATTTATGAAAGATGTGTAGTAGTGTGGGTATTTGGAGCGGATTCTTAATCTCTCCAATGTGAGTGAGCACATGAAGAATGCGAAAAAGCATAGGTTTGTCTGAATTGATTGCTTCTGAATTTCCATTTTACTTTTTGCTTTGGACTGGGTAAAATGTGTGTGACAAATTCGATACAAAAGGCCAAAGCAAGCACAATAGATGAGCCTCTGTCTTTTGACGAAACCCTGTATTGCACTTTTTCCATTGCTCTTAAAAGTTTTGGTGGAGTAGTCATAAGAAAATAGACAACCAGCAATTTTTCTGGAAAGTTGGTTTGCTTCTATTATGATATCCAGGAAACCGTACGTAGCCAGCATTTTTTATATTGTATGACTACAAGTATTTTACATACAAAACCTATGCAACATGTAGACAAAAGGAACTTAAGTCTACTTAACCTTCGGTTGTAGATTGAATAATGTACTTTTCCACGTAAACTCGTCGTACATGCAAATTTACAACAACAACTTTCCTTGAACGACCATCTCAGATAGATTGAAAGTTATTTCAGTTCAGTTGAAATTCAAAAATTAAAATATTCCAAACATACGTGGATTCGCTTGCTATTTGCTTTTGGTACTTTAGTAATTATTCAACTTTATTATTAGACATTAATCTATCTTGCGTGGGTTTACATTATAAACATATTAAAGGTTATAATACCAAAATATTAATTAAAAACTTTATGTGAATGCAGAGACCCAAAAGAGGATGGAAAGTTCTGCCTTCAAAACATTTCGTACAAGTTATAAAATATGCTTTTGATGAAGAACTTTACTGGTAATAAGAATGTCAACATATTCAGTTAAACGATGTCGAGAATATAAGTGGGGGCACTACCAGCTATTAGCATAAAAAAAAATCCTAAATTGTCAATTAAGTTACAATACTGTCACCAGAATCTGAACTACTATATTACTATGCATAAAAATTTTAACGGATGGAGGACAAATGGAGTGTTCTAATTAACAAATGCAAACCGACAACTACTGAATTGGACTCGGTCCGCAAGAATGGAATGAAGAAAAGCATGCACACACATCAGTCATGCCCTCCACAATATCTTAGAATACCTTATAGCACACATGTACTTATTTTATCCACAAAATTTGATGATGCTCCATCCACAACAGATAAAGCAGGAAAATAATGAGCCAACTGAACTGCTGAAATCAATGTGCAAAGTAGTCATTAGAATCATCAGCCGATTTCATACAATTTAAATTTAAATATACATATTCATACAAAAATATCCGTAAAAAGTGTCCAAGTGTGATTTGTATTTGCTTCAAACCAAAATCTTTTAAATATAATGTAAGTGTCATCAGCTTGCTGGCCAACATGTATTTCGTTGAAAAGTAGAAGGCCAAACATTCCATTTCAAGCACCTTTTCCACATTTTATTACTCATATAACTGATGATATAGCTTATGGTTACAATACAATGCTGTTTTCATGATAAATACAACTACTTGATTACAAAAGTGGCGACTTCCAAATTGCTTGAGTGAAATATTTAAAATATAAGTCGATTAATCAGATTGCGTATCAGCTAAGATGAAATGCAGCCTTAAATTTTTAAAGCAATTGACACATATAACGCATTACAAATTCAAAAGTGTCTGAGAGCATTCAATAGTTATTTTAAGTAGTTGTGAGCTCGCGTTCACGACAGAATTGTGTGCTTCCATAAGATTTAGGATTGGATTGATGCTGTAAAATTAGCATAATGGGGCATTGTTTGATATTAAATGAGTGTGGAGGTACCAAAGAAAATAAGGTATTTATTATTACTTACAAGTTGTTAGTTGTTACATATTTTCAATGCGTATCTATTCACATATTTGTTGGGATTACTGTTATTTATTGTTAAATACTAATTGACCCAAGTACTTCAAATGCTATAGAATCAACCGGTTTTGAATCTTTGTTCATACCGCGAGTCTCCTCTTTCAAGAAGTCCCCTAACGAATATTCTGGTATACTTTTAGGTTTTGGGTGATCATTAAATTGTGCTTGGACCAAAATTCCATTTTGCCCAGTCACACGTTGGTGGCCCAAAACTTCCCTTAGAAAGCAAAAGGTACAAAGTATGTACACACAACTAGCAATAATAAGGATAGCAAAAATACTATCAAGTTTAATCTCGTCTCCAGTTTTAACTGCAGTGTTTGAACTGGTTTTTACATGCATCAGTTTAAAAAAATGTTGTTTTGCCAACTCTTGCCAGTGATGCCACTTTTCAATCAATCCGTTTTGCACAATCCGAGAATATGTTTCCAGTGCCCATATTCTATTGACAGTGTACACTTCCAGGTACCATGAACGCACATCAATCAATTCAGGCAACTTGTAGCATTCAGCTTTTGGATAGCCTTGTTCATCGCGTAATATTTTTTTGTAAATGAGAAGATCTATTGAATTCTTGGAATCCTCAAATTCCACAAATTTTTTTTTCAAATAAGTTAGAGTGTCCCAATATGTTTTTGTACTGTGAATGTGAAAGCTTGAATTGATCCTGCTCAAAAGACTTCGCTGCTTAAAGTCTACGTAAAAGCGTATCCATGAATAACCTCGAGAAGACTCCCACAAAATCTTGTATCCTAATTTTAAAATTTCTACAAGCGATTGATAAGTCTTTGGTGGATCTGGGACTGCTAAAATACTCAATATCTCGTTCCCATAAAACTGTAAAACAAACATCCATGACGTGTACATAAAAATCACTAATATGAGCTTCATTTGGGTTTTGGGTTTGCATTTTGCTGGATTTGCAACTAAATTTTCTACTAAAACGACACTTTCACAGACTGTTATAAATCCACCAAATAGCAAAATTGTAAGAGCCCAAACTTCAAGGCTAAAAGGATTGATCCATGTGGAAAAGTTAATGCCGGATTTGATGCCAGTTTTTGAGTGGACTTGACAATATATCACTTCGAATGCAGAATTTCGACAAAATCTCAATCCTGTTAGCTTCCAGTACTCCAAATATTTATTACTTAGGTACGACATGTCAAGGACCATGTATTGGTTTGTTAATAATCGATCCATTTTTTCGTCACCAGAGTAGAACCATGAATTCGTGTCCAGTGAAAAATTATGACGCTGCATCAGTTCAATTAACACCATGAACTGCTTGGGACAATACATGTATTTTGATGGAGTTCGCATTTTGCTTAAGCAAGTGGCAAGAAGATTGTGCTTCTTAATTGCAACAACTTGCACATCAATGTTTCTTAGGTTTCCATTGCGGTAAACCTTCTTGTGTAATAATTTAGAGTCTTGTAGGGCTTCAAAAAAATCTAGATTTGCTTCTCCGCTCCCCTTCACCCGGAAACAGTAACCATTACAAAGAAATGAGTATAAAATTTGAAGACGGTTACTCCCATTGACTGCAACAAGGGTCATTATCAGTGCAGGAAAATTTCTCGTTACTTGATTAAATAATTCCTCAATATAAAATATTTCATGGTTTATCGACACATCTATCAATGGGAATACAACTAACGTGATTGGAAGCATCAGAAAATAGTTTACAAAAACAGTAGTTGTAAAATTCGTAATTATTATGTAATTTGGTTGCTGGTGTTTGAAAGGAAACAGGTAGTCAATCTCGTTTGGATAATTTTGAAGAAACAATGACCGAGAGTTCTCAAATGAAAAGGTGCATTGGTGGAAAGGCAAATTAAAGAAAAATAAGTCAAATGCTTGGTTACCAGAATCAAGAACGTGAAGAAGAGTTTCAAATGATCTCCTAAATAGTGGAATGTCACATGGACTTTTAACATATAGTGTAGCCCAACCAATACCGAAGAAAATTAAGGGAAGGAAAACAATGAGCGTTCTGAGAGAACCCATGCTCAGCGCCTGAAATTAATCTTAAAGTAGAGACATTCCATGGGTAATGGGAGAGGAATATCACAAATTTTCTACAAAAGTTTCAAATTTTGCATGCAGATATAGTAGACAAAGAAACATCCCTTCGTGAAGTTTTCACCCTAAAAGGTCAACTAGAGTCTGAGTTATTGACAAAAGTTTCGAAA
>JAQIXX010008137.1:0-10019 GCA_034700605.1 Willowsia nigromaculata | reverse complement strand
CGGCAAAAATTGAAACTGGAATTTCCTGCTCTTATATTGCCCAATTGCAAATCTATGAAATCCGAACTATTTCCTGAGAGTTGGAATCGCAACAGAAGTTGATATCCCAGGAGAACAGCCATTTTTCAATTTTTCCGGACTCTCAGGTTTAGAGCTAGTCCTTAAAACGATGTAATTAACATTGAGACATTCCACTTGTACTGCAAATTCTGAATAAATATAGCTTACTACTAAGATAAACGCGTTTTGAAAATCTCTAGTGAATCTTTAAGTAGGTCACTCAACGTCCCAAGTCGGACATGGAAACTTTGATCTAAAACATGCAATTCAATGGATATGAGACGGATGAAGTATTTAACTGAGCAGCACTAACCGAGTTCTCACAATCAGAATCCTCAAAATCAAAAAAAAATATGTATTACTGTTCTGAACGAAATAGCAGAACGCAAATACTCATAAACAAACAGGACCATACTTCAGTTTCAAACATTTTTATTAAATTTTATTGTGGCATGTGTTTTAATATTTATATTCCGAGAACGAAAGTATTTAAATTCAATAAACTGGAAGAAAGAAACAGCAAGGCTACATCTTCGTGTCATTTTATTTTTTCTTCACATGTACACTTGTTTCATATGTTAATATTTGTATGAATGTACTGGGTAAATTTGAAAATTCACTCATAGGTAGGAAAGCGGAAAAAATGGGTAACAATTTTCCAAAAAAAATTAAAATCCAATACAACCTACTTCTTTGTAAATGGAAACTACACCGAGCGACTTTTCAAGTGGAGTATGTGAACACAAATAAATCTAAGCATCTCAGAGTGAACTGAATAACTACTAGCGATCATTTTTAATTTCTTTCTTCCCAATCATTCGTTCAAAACAGCATACTGGAACCTTTAGTTAATTCGATACGCCAAAATTTACGACAATATATATTGGCAGTGATCACCTAAATTAATCGGAAGCAAATAATTGGAATAAATCAGTTTGTCAGGCCATAACGTCATTACTCAGAATAAATAGTTTCCCTTCAATGCATGAAATAAGACAGATATTATTTATTCAGTCAGTCAATCAGTTTCGCACGTAGGATTGTGTACAGAAAGGATACAAACTACGATAAACGAATATTCTATGTTGCAACAAATGTTTGCAAAATATTTGGGGTATTTTTTTAAAGTGGGGTAGGAAGTTTAATATTTGCAATTACATAAATATTGCGAATTTGTGCGTGAAGTATATGTGTGCAAAAGGAACTAATATATCCAGTCAGGTGAAAGTATGTAACCTATATCCATAGCTATTTTAAATTTTATCGGTTTAAATTTTGTCCACAAATTTCAAGGAAGAGTTGAAGCGTCTATATGTAATTCTACAGTGCATCCTAAGAAAATTTAGGTCTATCATAATATCCGAAATGGTACGCATTCTTCACTAGATAACTTAAACTTTTCTGTTTGATGAATTACGGTTGTTACTCTTTGGAATTGAAAGCAGCCGGCTCTTAAACACTTTATGAGTCATGCAAGAGGTATCTTTTTAACACAAATCCCAGACCTTCCTCAATGTGAATTAAGTGCAAATAATTAAGCACTCTTAGAATAGCAGCAACTGTGAGGATACATCATTTCCACTCTCAATTAAATCAAAATACAAATATTGTTTAATTTAGGTGCCCATTTATTTTCTGAAATTTGTAGGATATCCCTCTTAATAACCAGATTAGAGATTTCGCACTTCCATGCAGTTATTAAGTTGAAACGGTCAATGAAGTTAAATAATCGCACTCATTATAGAAGGTATCAATTTTTAAAAACTTACATAGGTCGGATTTAACAACCGGAACCGATACTTTAGAAAAAGTGCACTAGCGCTTTAATCAACTTGTTAAGCTCACAAAAGACGGCCATTGTGGAATATTCAAAATGCGAACTGTGATGGAACTGTTATCTTACATTGTTAGTTCAACAATGGTCTTTAATCCGCATTTACTTCAGGAAATTCAACGTTCTAAAATTGAAAGATAAACATGAAACCCAAGAACTTCACGCAGTACGATTGATGTGTGCAACGTTTAACATGATTTTAATTTAAAGGCTTGGACATGTATAGTAACATGAAATGATTGTATATACTAGAATTGTGAATTTGTGAGAAAAGATATAAATCTCCAGCTGGTACAGCTTGAAATATTAATTTCGTTTACGGATCCAAAATCTTTGCCTTTGGATATTGCTGTCTAGTCTCCATGGTAAACTTGGCTGTGGTATTTTGTCTTGTGGGGAGAAACGGCTCAGTAACTCATAAAAACAAAATCCCAAATGTACTGTCACTTTGAAACAAGAAAATTAACCACAAATTGATCCTACTCTATAGTGTTTCACATGAAATAGTTTTGTGTGCAAAACTGAGTCAAAACGTGATGACATGGCTCATAAAGTTTATGAAACTTTGAAAAATAAAAGGAATCCCTAGTCGCTTTCTAGAGATGAGAAAATTGTTAGCCAAGAAAGAGAAATATGTGGAAAAATAGTTATTTTCAAAGCTTTTAGCCCGGAAAATTTAAATGAAGGAAGGGAAAGATAGAGTAGTTATTCGTTACACCGAACAAATTATACTAACAATTTTTTGTAACTCGTTCAATACGATTAGCCAGTCGCATCCACGGTAGCTCTACTTCAACTCAAATTTCCAACAAGTAGAAAACAGACGCAGCGTTTCTAGGTTCCAAAAGAATTGACTTACTTCCGTCACTGCGTTTGAATGAATCTACTTTTCAAGTCAGCCGTGAAGGACAAAGTAGGCTACTGACCTGCCCTATTATTCCATGAAAATTTGCTGGCTTATTAGAGCAACCTGAAACTCTCAAATACTCCAGGAGCATTGGAAACTCCCTCTTCAGACTTAGAAAGCTCGGAGGGCTGGACATGACTGTCCAAGTATCCAATTGAGCTATTCGTATAAAGAGATATGTAGTCTCCAAATTACCTGAATATTGCTTTAAAAAACAAAATATTAAGATGTAGATGGTAAGTTCCTCGATTCACTCGTTTGTAAAAACCCAATTTCATTGCATTTAGCACCAGTCTAGTAACATACCCAAGAGCTTTTGCTGCTTTATACATTGATATTTTGTTCTTCAAAGCAAGGCTGGCATATTGGATTGAAGTTTTCTACATAAATATGTTGCCAGGGACATACAAACCTCAATTCCTTGCTTCATTATGGGTAGAAATCTTTTCTAATAAGAATTCAGATAAATACGAATAATTTGGCCAGCTTGATAGCTTCAAAAAATTGAACGGCTGACTCGAAGGATAACTTAAAAATTCTCTTGATGAAAATTTTTAAAATCAGCGAGAAAGATATAGAGTCATCGCTGGAAAAGAAAATTTTGCCTACCCATTTTAAAAATACGGCTGACTTTTTAAAATGTTGTTTCTAGATTTTATAAATGTGCATTTGTCTATTCTAGTGTCCCACCAATCCAGATTTTTAAACTACAAGTACAAGACCTTAAATATTGCATAAAAAGACATTATTTTAGAACTGTTTCCCCAATATTTTCTTGATTGCTCCCTATTTCAAATATGCTAGTAAATATGTAAGGAATTTAAGTGGTACGTAGTGTGATTTTTTGATGGATAAGAATTTCTTGCATTAACTAGTATGTAGCTGTAAACTAACTATACATCCAAAGACTTTTCGAATATTTATGCGTCAACTGATAGTTTTGGAATGTGTTTTACATATGCGACCTATTAAGATACATTATCAGGGATCCAAAGTCTAAAAGATTTCTTTAAGCAAAACATATTTTGGTCGCTAATTTTTCAAATTTTTAAAATTATTACTACACAGTTTGGTAGTTTACATTCAGATATATTGAATAAGCCTACTGTATTGTGTAATATTTGTGAAGAAAAAGTTGCACGGTTTATTCCAACGTTTTATTAGGAAATGGTCGGAATTTTGAGTAATTAATTGAGGCGGAAACGTCAAGTAATGCGGCTTGAGTAACGGAACTGACTGAGACAGAAGTAAACCATTCATGTTTCACTTGAAAACGGATTGGATATCATGACAGTCGATTTACGATTTATAAAAATTACCGTAAATACTTTAAAAATTCTAATAAAGAAACGCTGAAGATCGTAGGCTTAGGGTGAGAAATATTTAGAGGTGGGTAATTATTAGATTACACAAATTACGTAGTTAATTTTTCAATTCTGGGCTCTTAGAGTGAGAAATTATTAATGATGGAGAATTATTAGAGCAAACACGGTAAGCAACTCGAGTCTCAATTTGTTTTTCGGAATTGGTTTTAGAAAGCATATTGGCATGTAATGGCTGTACGTTTTTTGTTTCACTTTACTTCCATTCATTGCAAATATTTAATTCACTTAACTTTTGTAAAGCTAATAGTACTGTGAATGTAATTTACATAAAAATGTACTGAGCTGTTGTAAGCTATTTGTTGAATGCACTTTGAATTGCATGTTTTATTGAGCAAGGAGATTTAAAAAATAATCCTAAGTCACTATTCATTGGGATAGCTTGTGAATTTCAAAATTTCAATTATCACTAAAAATTTTATAACCAACCTCTAATGGATCAGGAATAAATAATTAGACTTAAATTTTCCAGTTGAGTAGTTTATTTATGGATTCAATATGTGGGTAGTAGCGACTAGTATGAATATCCCTCAATATTAAAAATATCCCCCGAAGTGTCGAGATTCTGAGAAAGTGTTAGTGGTATAAAAATAAATATCAAAACCGTCTTCCATGTCTTAATTACTAATCGAAGACAATTAAATCTCAACGTGCTGTTTGATAGCCAAATATACTTGTACCTACGCACATTGTTACTTTGTTTTGACTCTAAAGCCGCTTTAAAGAAAGGCAAACTCTCATGTAAAAAGCCTCCATGACGACTTATCATACTACAACTTGCTAATGAAACACATACATAAGCCAAAGAGTGTGTTTAGTGTAGTGCAAGGAAACGTTTTATTGTGTAAGGTAGTCTAATTTATTCGCAGCAACAAAGATGCCTTCTTTAAAGTTTATTTTAATTTTCGATTCAAGTTTTCAGTTGCGTCAATTCTATCGCTAATACGCATAAACTTACTTTTAGTTCAAATTGCTTTCAAATGAATAAAATTCAGTCAAAATCCCAGATTTTGGTGTTTGCTTTTACCAAAAACAACTTTCACTTTCGTCTTTTTTGATAGGATCCTCGTAACTGTGCATATTTTCTCCCAATCTTCTATTCTCGTTGAACCCTTCTCAATTTTTGGATGCATCCATTAATCCGTATGCCATGAGCAAACTTCTTGATCCGTTTATTACACGTCACCTATATTTTCCGTGTTTTTCTCCTATCACGTTGATTTACTACTTATTTAAATATAAATGCGCCATTTGTAGGAACGTTCGTGCAGATTGGATCACACTTAAAAAACACACACACACCTACTTCATCTTTTCCCTTTCACACTTTGTTGTGGTTTTTTACGATGCTATTCCGCGTAAGAAATAATTAATGTTTGTTTGTGTGCAAAGATCAAGGCAAAATAATTTAATTGCTTTCACCGTCTTAAATAATTCCTTGCACCATTACTACTTGCCATTCATTTTCTGTGGAGCAAAAATATCATCTTTATGGAGTTGGAGAATTGAAAAGAAGAATGAAAGGTATCAAAATATTTGTGGTAACGTATACACAAATTTGTTGTTTGTTTGCTGTTTTGAGCAGAAAGTTTAAGCCACCCACGCATTTTATGAGGCCGTCTTTTGATTGAAAGTGATATGCCGCAGTAAGCACGCATGAGATAAGATTGCGTAGATGATTGATCGGATTATTACATTATTATAAAATACAACGGTCATATTTTTAGGCAAATAATACCTTTCAACTATTTTGTTCATGTTAGTGGCGCACATACTACTCAAAATTCTGACCAATTTTATTTTAATTTTCTCTGTCCCATCTACTATGCCTAAAAACTTGAATTGTGAGCAAATAAACTTCTCAATTTATTATAATTAGAATAGTTATAAATATGTTCCAGAAAATTATTTACTAACTAATGCCTGTCTCAGTAGACCAACAGGTTTCTGGTTGTTAACAACACGTTAGATTATGTGCATAATATATGGAAGGAAAACTACGTTTTTACAAACAAACAAGCATCAATAAACGGTTAAAGTTATGTTCCGGAATTTGTTTGAGGTTTGCACACATGAAGTTTCAATTCTAGAGAAGAATATAAGAATCAAAAGTAAAATACAGATGAAAGATATCATGATATTGTACTGCTTTTACCGAATTTATTCTTCTGCAAATTCTTACAATTATATTGTTTTAAGCGAAACTTATGGATGTTAAATCATTGTTATTTAATTCACAGAGCCATACTTTATTTCTCAGTCGTTCATTTGTTCATTACATCCTGTACAAGTCACCTACTATGTTTACTGCAAGGGCATCCATGGAATCTATGTTTGATGGCGTCAATGTCCCCCCACAACCATTTAAATTTAATGGTTAGAAAATTTAATCATCTGAGCAAAATGCCACAAAAATACTAAATCTAAAATCTTGAACTGATCATCAACCAAAACTTTTTAATCAAATTTTAAAGCTTTCTACTGAATGGAAAAGCAGAACAGAAAGAGGAATTCCACCATCCTCCTAGTCCTCTCATGTTCTTCCGTTTTTATCGTATGCTATTAACATGGCATGTTTTTTGCAGGGCTTGTATAAAGCTGAGAAATGTCTACTGACAAGGGTAAATGCAACAAAATATGCAGTTATCTCTTTCTCTGAAATGCACACACGAAAACACAGCCGAAACTGATGGAAAGCCTACACTTGTCATGAAATCCTTTTTTCCGTCTGTACATTTCCAAATGAATGGACTTCTATCCGAAGATGAAAAGGAAGTAGAAAAGCTGGAGGGTAAATAACCTAAGAAAATTTACTTGAGCTATCTTTTTATGAGCATTATAAATTGTTGCCTTCATTCTTTTCTCTTTTCTTGTAAAATAAACAAAACTTGAGTTCAAACAGTAATTCTACTTTTGTTAGGGTGCTTGCTTGGGTAGGAGTGCACACAAATATTATTGCAAGTTTGCACGTGCACAGATTTCCAATGATACGTTCTTACAATGACAGTTGATAAAATGGTTTTGAAAATCTATCAGATAGGCTTGGTTCTGGTTTTTGGATGCATTTTGAGGTAGTCATGAAGAGTTTTCGGTGTTTGCACTGATTACGATGTATGACCTTGTGTGATGTGACTTGGCCTGTGTTGCTATCAAACAGGAAAACAAAAATAATGAACAATGGAAAAGTTCGAGATTTTGCGAGGATGCAAACAAAAAGAAGTTTTGCAAGCTTTTCTCGGCTCTTATGTGTGTCAGATGAATGAGAAGTCTAAGAAATGTGGAGAGATAGGTCTGGAGGAATCGGTAAAGTGGAGTTTTAAGAAAAAATCGGGAATATTGTGAAGTTTTTTGCATGTGTAGTTCTTTTCTTCTGATAAAATTGGCCTACTTAATAAAATAATATGAGATAAAAGCTAATTTTATAGAAGTTGCAAAACAGTGAAACCAGAAGACTTAATACTTTGAATGTACCAGCTATTTATATAATATAATATCGCATCACAAAATTACTGACACAAATGTTGCTGTATGTGGCAACCTAACTAAATAATTTTAACGTAATGCTAAAAAACATTGTGTCTCCTGTACACTTTCTAAATTAAGGATTATCATCATAACTGCTGTTTCTCCGACAGTAATAGTAGTGTACTGGCTTTTATCAACTGAAGCAATTCCTCTTTACATAAAATAAATTGTGAACTAAAATAATTGGAATAAATCTGTTTGTCAGGCCATAACGCCAATACTCAGAACAAATAGTTTTTGTTCCATGTAGCAAATAAGATAGATATTTACATGGTCAGTCAATCAATTTCAGACAAAGAACGGCTTACAGAATGGAAGCAGATTACGATAAAGGAGTACTTGTTACTGCAGTAAATGTTTCCAAAACTTTTGGGGTATTTGTATTACAACTAGGATAGGAAGTTTAATATTTGCAATTACATAAATATTTATTTTCAGACAAGAAGTTACTTCCAAACGGAAGTTCAGATATTTTGAATGATGCAACTCGCATGAAAATCAGGGAAACAGTTTGTACAAAACCACTGCCCTGTAATCAAAGTGTTTGGGATGTAGACGTTAAAACTACTTTCAAAACCAAATATTGCAACAATCAGGAAGTGAAATGGACTTTCCGATGGACCAGTAAATTACAAGCCCCTTTCCAACATTGAAAAAAATAAAGTGTCATATTTTTAGAAAGAAAAATTGTTTGGAAAAGCTCCTGTTTGCATGGATTTGTTTGTTCACCTGAAAACATTTGTTGTGGACCATTAAATATGATTAGGAAAGTTTCTGCTGGATTTGAATCTTAAAATCTATTTTATAGACTGGCACGGTTTTAAGCATATTTTCAATGCATTTGGACTGGTCCTTATCGATTTCAGATAGATGGACCAGATTTTGTATAAGTGTATTTGTGCTTCTCAGAAAATACTAAATGGTAGCTCCAGCTTCATCAATCACTGTTACATGAAAGTCTTTCGGTGAAGTTTCTGACAGACCCTCGAAAGATGACGGGAGTATATGTAGTACAGGATAAGCTATTAAGCACACTAATTTAGCTAATTGTAAGTAAAACTTTCTAATAATAAACTAATATTAACTGAACTTAATATTATAAAAACTTTTTAAGCGTGAACAAGCATAATTTTTCATAGCATGGATGTCTTATTGTAATTGTTAGTTTCTTTGAAGTTTTCAACAAAATAATCAGCTCGTTGAACAAAATAAATGAAGGCTCCTACATTGCAGCAGAAAAATGTTTCCAAATAAGATATTTCATCTGCTTCAATACTCCACCAGGTATCCTTGGCATTGTGGAGTAATAAATTTTTATTTTCTACGCACAACACACCCAAGGAAATCGAATTCTCTAATCGCTGGCTTTTCTCTTTTTAAACTTTTTTTAAAATTAAGACAGATATGGCTTACCAGGCACTTGGGGACCTTGTTTAAAGTTTTTCTCTGCGTGGATCATTGTTACACTGTTGACAACTATACAAAATATTGCTCTCGGAATTAAACCTCCACATGAAGTTACTTTTATTCATTCATTTTGACTGATAATGCAGGAACTTTGTTGTAAAACGGCTGCCATAATTAATGATCCAAACAATTATATGGGCAACTTCTTGTTCACAATGTTTGTCTCTGTTTCCATCTTTATGCATTTTATTCGGGAATGGAATGGGCAGCATGTGAATTGGAGTAAATTCTACTTTCGAATCTCAATCATCTTCGTTATTAAAGTAAGTTTTTAGTTACATATAAAGTTATCAAATTTACATTATCATAAACGTACTCCGACCAAAAACACAAAATTGTCTATGCCGTGTGAAGACATTTTAAGTAAAACTAAGAAACCTAAAAGTTTTACATCGATTATGGCATCAGTGACATCACGCTTGGTTTTGTTATTTGCGCAAACTTGTGGCTATATTCATCTCCGCTCTTGGTACCTTTGCTATAATAAGACTAACAGGACAACCACGAGTTTTAATGAGGTCCATGGTAATTATATCGATGCTTTTTCTGTGGACCTTGTTTTCAAAATTTGATCAACTGCATGAAGTCTCCAAGAAGATGCTCTGGAACTGGAAACAAAATGTAAGCAGTACTTGATGGCTAAGAAAATCTATGAACTAGCTACCTGTATTTAATGCTCAAATGATTAATCTTTTGTGGCGTAAAAAGGACTACCGTCTTTACAACGCTGTGGACAGTTTTGAATGCAACTGTAAATATTCTTCTTCTTTTAAATTTAGACCAAGTAATCTTTTCTGGATTTAATTTCCTGCTTTGCAACACATACGATTTCAAAATGTATAAT
>JAQIXX010008136.1:0-10019 GCA_034700605.1 Willowsia nigromaculata | reverse complement strand
CGGCATAGACCGATGCGCGTGTGAACGACTTAACGAGTGTGTTACCTCAAATATTTGACTTAACAGATTCCTGTAGTTGCATAATTGCAACTGTATTTTGAAAATATTTTAAGATTTTGAATGTTTGCGAAATTATCTGTCATGTGGGTTCCTTCATGGCTTTTAATGTTTAGGCACATATGTTGCCTATGCAGCGTCTTACGTTTCAATGACGCCTCAACAAAATACTCAGGATCGAGTGCATAAAATCTCATTTTTGGTGGTGAGATCTTAAGTTCATGATGGTTGGCTTCAACTTATTGCTATATTTTAATTAAAGCTTCGGAAATGACCTGAGGTGCCACTCTTTTTGTGAATTTTTTTGTTCAAAGCGATCTGGTTAAATCTTGAAGAGCAAGGTTGTATGTACACGTGTGCTGATTTTATTTTCCAATTCACACAAGCTTAAAATTACTTTTTTCCTTATTGAACTAACTATTTCTTCTGCTTCAGCAAGTTTTTTGCTACGGTTTCAACACCTTTTATATCTATATATGCTGAGCAACGATGAATGAGCTTAGGTGTTCCCATAACCAGAGAGAATTCAATCATTTCTCTTATTTTTGTTTTCTAGCTAGTGGTTATGCTCAGTGAGGATTTTCCAACGCTTATGGATCGTATTAAAGATGACTTCGTGTATGCGTTTTTCCTGCGTTGGCAATTGGCTTGACAGAGTTAAAATGTCAAAATCATAAAGTTTTGAAAAATGAGGGTTTCCACATCAGAACTTTTAATAACAAATTTTCTATCATTTCATTTTTATCATCGCATCAACAAAACATGGAAACTTGTGGAGACAATACACGATGCTAAACTCCTCGACAGTAGATGGGTATATCGCGTAATGGGAAAACGGGAAAATTTCATGGGAAAACTCGGGCTGTATTTCCCATGAAAAAGTCACCTCATGGATATCAGCCAATCTGCTACTTGGAGGACAAGGAAAGTTTACGAAATGAGTTTTGTGGGTGCGTGCTTACGTGCATATGCTGTTCATTTGTAAATTTGCTGGTAAGTGAAATGCATTCCTTGATACTTCCGCTCAAACATTTTCAAATGGTCACAATTTGTTCGATTTTGTGGAAATTGAGTTTAAGTTCTTAAAACCACTGTGATCAAAAACAATTTTGTAACTGTCACAAAATACGGTAAGCTAAACGTATCACCTGCCACCTACGAATAAGATTGTGTATAAAAGAGCACAAAGTGTAGATATATAAAAATTTGTCAGCATATAAGTAGGTGATGTCACGTACATTTATCTCAATAACAAAATTTCTGCAATAAGGCTCGACGATTTAACTAGAAATTTTTTATTCATGCTCTATAATTCATGGTATGGCACATATTTCCCTAAAAATATCTCAAAGGGAAAATCGAATAAATATTTAACATATAATGGGTTTTAGAAAACGATCCATAATTCCGTCTAAAATTTGAGTTTTCCAAATCATAAGTTGAACAATAGTTTTGGTATACTACTCTCGGACAAGGAAATCCTTACGGACCACGGAAACGGCAATCCCGACTTCACATCTATCTCGTCTTCTCAGGACCAACGTTATGGTTAAATGCTTTAAGCTTAATCATTTCTAGATTTATAGGTTCAGTCTTGTTGGTTGTGCTAAGACGTTATAAACGTAATATTTATCAACGTTATTTGTATTTGGATTTTGTTAAAATCCAAACTGCTGTCCATTGCATTTTTTGCATTTTTTGCTGGAATTTGAAACTGATTATCTGCATGTTTAGACGTAAAAATTGAGATGTTACTCATATAACATCCTTTCATAAAGTCAGATACCTTAACTGCAGTCGATTCGTCTTATTATCATTTGTTTAATATATTCAGGTTTTAGTTCAAGTTGTGGTGTAAACCCGTAACAAAAAACTACTGAAATGATTGTTATATTTGAGAGTTGCATGGATGCTGTGAGAGGCATATGCATAAAGGAGTGTGTAGGCACGCGTAGGGTTTCAGGAGTAAAGAGTTCTTTAATGATCAGAGAGCAAGAAGAGAGTGAATCGGATTGTACAACTAACATGAACTATAGGTAGAATTTACAAGAGGTGAAGAGCTTAATTGGCTCTCAAGGCTAAAGGTAGGTGACATTTTAGTCACGTAGGCAGAAATGAAGATATTTCATTAATTGGTTTAAATTGGTAATTTAAATAAAATGCAGATACACTACAATACCCATATGGTAAAAAGGTTTTTACTGATATGTGACATTAGTTTTAAATTATAGGGATTTCTATATGATTGAAGCCAGTTCAGCATTCGAATCTATGCATGAGTTTTTTTAAGGCTGAACTTATAATAAATAATATTAAAGTATTTAGCCCAATTTCGATAATATGAATAGAATTTTACATCAAAAAGTACAACAATAGTTTATTTAAAACTGGTTCCAGTAACTGTCATAATGAAAACATAATGTTACATTTGCCCACATTGTCGAAAAAAAGTTTTTGTAAATTTTTCTTTCTGAAATTTTTGGTTCCTGACCATGTAACTTCATAACGGGAGAGCTTTCCAAACTACCAAATAGTTTTAAAGAGAGATTTGAAGTGCGTCATTGTATGATAATGAATGTTTTAGTGTATACATCTACTCCATCCGTATGGATGCTTGCTCATGTAAAAATTAAAGAAGATACTAATAAATCTACCCCCAAGGAATTTTGAGATTTGCAACTTCGATATAAATAAATCTAAATTTGAAAATCTGAGAAATCAATATTTGGTAAATTTTCTTTGATACAAAATGAGTGCTTAGTTTTTCCAAAATGTAAATTCTCCTGTGCAAATAATGATTTAAATGCGGCAATTTCGCAAAAACTAGTTTTATTGGTTTCTAGGTTACCACATACACTTGTGGGTCCAATAAGTGGTTTCATCAAATTTTTCATCAAAAAAATTCTACATACGTCGAGGCCTTTGCACTTTGCTTGTTCTTAGGAACAGGGTGTAAGCATAGATTAAAAAGTAATTTAAGCGAGTAGATGTGCTCACTTGGATTAACGAGATGTACCTTTTTACAACAGCAATACATACCACACTTCGGGTTTCATCTTATCTTTATGCGAGTCATGCTGTGAGCAAATGAATTAAAGATTTTAAATACCTTTCAAATATTCGTTGAGCTTCAAAAAGAACCAACAGCTTATATGAGATTTCTAGCCATTTTAAAGAAGACATGTTAAAAAAAGTAAACAATAAGTACTTGAAACAACGAGAAAGGTTTTATGAAGAATATCCTCCTTCCGGTAGAATCGCTAATTTGCATTCTCGTTAAGCCTCATCTTTCTTCTCTGAAAAGGGGAGAAAGTCACGTTGTCTCGGATAGAGGTAAGCACACCGGGAATTGCAATAAGTTTGATGTGTTTGAGAGCACACATTAATAATTGTCATGAAAGGTAACATTGTGAATTACTGGACTTTCTCCTTTCTTGTTTTAAGGTATTTAGGTAGCATGTCGTCTCGTAAGATTCGTTTTCAGACACTTGAAGATACCTAAGAGAAGAACATCAGAGAAATTAAAAAGAGTAAGAAATAAACATCCGACACGTAAAAATGAGTAAGAAAAGGGCATCAGACACTTGCCAAAATCATGGTTTTAGGGAGGAGCTGTACAATGCATGCATATTACAGAATTTCTCCTTACAAAATGTCTCCCTTAATAATAATGCTCTTTTATAATGATAAAAATTATTCTGATAATTTTTACAAACCGGTACCATAAAATATAATTGTTAAGCTAGGTTTCTTAACAAGAACCATTTTTTAATCCTGAAATTACAGTAACTAGATAGAGTTCTTATTTGCCCTTCTGATATGCATGGAAGATTGCACATACATAGGACGAATATGAGACTATACAATACTAAAATTTCTCAAAATCTCCCGAAATGCAAGTGTCGGATGTTTATTTCTTAGGCATTTTCAAGTGTCTGAAAACGAATCTTACGGGACGATATATGAAATCCCAAATAAATGCACTATCCAATCTCCCTTATGACCGCCTGACTGTTGACAGTCTATTGACTAAAAGGTCGACGGAGTGTTTAGATGCCCGTGTGTTACGCACCTCCCCTCTTATTAATCGCTTACATAAATTGCATTTTATTTAACTACCGCGTATACAGCAGTGCGTATCTGTGAATGTAAGGGAATATACAATACTTTATTTGATTTTGTTGCTTTTGATACACGGAGATTTGATTTTTACCCTGAAATTCAATAAAACCCAACCAAATCGTTTGTAAGCTAGTTCAAACTAGTATTTCAACGGGACAACTTTTTATTTTGAAACGGCGGTGCCATACCTGCTTAAATGATTAACTTTTATTTTTCACTTGAGGCAATCTAATCAGAATTTACCGTGATGTTAGATTTTTTGAACCTGAACTAAAACTCCGGCAGTTAAAAAACCCAAACTCAACACTAAATAGCAATAAACATAAGTTTTGTTGTGCTTTTCTTCTATTTCGAGAGCAAATTGCAATAAATTGCTAGCTCAAAAGCACAAAAAGCTGAGAACTTTAAATTTGGCACAAGTCAAGTTAATTTGGTTCTGAAGTCCGTAAAACTGGAAATATTTCATTGGAAGGAAACGGAATTTGCGATAATTATTATGGATAATTCTATTACCTTGCCCTCACGCAATTTATAACTCATTATTTTCTCTCAAATTCATCTATCTGTCTACAAAATCTGATGATATATTTTGAACTGTTTTTGTTTCAAGCTGCAAAGTTGGTATAAAAAATGCATAATTTGATGCAAGTTTTTTAAACATCAACATCGTTTCACAGGCTAAATTGAGCAAGGCATTTTCCGCATCTGCGTCTTTTCTTTTAAATAAGCATATACTTTCATATATATCTTAAAAATTCTGTGAATCCCTTTTGCTTTTTGGCTGTTTCAGGAACATCCGACTTAGGAAAGGTCACGAAAACTAAAAAATTTTTTGTAAAGATAGACTTTGTCTAATGCACCTAAGGGATGCATCCGGATTTAATGGAAGAACAGCCCAGAACAGATCATTGTAAATTATACTTCATTCGACAGCTTATGTCTGTTTAGCACTATTTTAGGATAAAATGTCACACGGGAAGAAACTTTCTCAGTCCAATGAAAAAACGCTTTTTGTAAACGATCTCAGATTCATGTGTAGAACGGATTGCTCATCCTTTCACATTCAGCTTTGAATGCTTACTGCATAAATTCATCGAGTAGCAATGCTCGGATACTCAGTGTGAGATGAGAACGCAGAGCGAGTGGGTGGCATACATCGCCTTTGCTAGTGCTGTAGAAACAGTTTATAAAACTCTTACAGTATTAAAATACAAGGAAATTTGCTGTGTAATCCAGCTTAGTTTTTCACATTTTTTTTAATACGAGCCACAAAAGCTTCAAGAATTTTTAGATATATTTGTGAAAGTTAAACAATATTTAAGGTAGAAAATTTTGTATTTTTTCATTTAATCAAATTGAATGCTGGTTCAGAAAACACTGCGTCTCATAGTTAAAACTGACTGTCCAAAAATTTCTAATTGGTTAAAAAAATCAACTTGAATTCATTCATGCCTATAATCTAGTATACTTTTTGTGTGTGAACCAACAATGTATAAGTATCTGTGAAAACTGATTATTTTAGGAAACGCTCACCACCGCCTCTGACCAGCTAAGCTATTGTTAATCTAGGATTTTGCTACTGGACTTATTAAAGATAAGACAAACCAATATTTAATCATTGTTTGATTGGACATTGAAAACTTTAGTTCCATAAAATTAACATGAATTTACCAACACTACTCGCATAAAATAATGTCTCCTATGTCTACATTGAGCTCTCTCTCTCTCAAATTTATTTTGACTGGCGCTTCTGTGTACAAGTAAAACTTTAAATGTAAACTTTGGAAAATAATGTGAAATAATATTACGATTGGAGAGAATGTTAGTGTGTTTAAATTGATATAAAAAAATTATATTATATATTATAAAAAGTTTGTTTGTGCTAGTGTCTTTGAATCTTAAATAGTGTTGTTATGATAAGGACCTTAATCCTCAATATAGCTGGTCTTTACTGACTTTCGACCAGTGTGACCGTACAAGTAAGATTTGATCAACGATAACTCCAGGTGTAGATATTTCATGAAGATTTTCATTTATCCGGATGCTTTCTGTTCATGTGCCACTATGTATAACTTTCATCTTCTATTAAGTTCTTCACGTTTACACGATATGAGATTTAAAAACTTCACCAAATCAGA
This sequence comes from Willowsia nigromaculata, assembly GCA_034700605.1. Lineage (NCBI taxonomy): Eukaryota > Metazoa > Arthropoda > Collembola > Entomobryomorpha > Entomobryidae > Willowsia > Willowsia nigromaculata. The sequence goes on along the minus strand of JAQIXX010008136.1, from coordinate 3,702 downwards.
AATGCTTCATGTAATTTAATAATTTATGTTCCACCGAGTGTAGCAAGAGAATACTGACACTTTCAGCATGGGGGACCAAGGAAATATTTCAGTATTTACTGAAGATCCGTTTTATAATAACAGTTTACTTTATGAAGAGACTATTGCTAGACTCAACAATTTAACATTTAACTTGCTAAACATTCGTTGGGAGAATGTTTTAGAAATGCTAACGGATTGGCAAAAAGATCGATTGATGGATACAGATTCAGAGTCAGGAGTTGAGTGTCTTCTCGCAATCTGGTTTAAAAATAAAACGGAAAATACTCATATCGGTATAAGTAACAATTTAACAACCGAACTGAACACATTAATGTACACGTTTTGAAGGTCGACATAATTCCTTTTTATATTAAATGGATCACATTGTTGTTGCTGTTTACAGAAACAAATTACAGCAATGGTACTTGGGACAAATTTTATTGTTTACCACGAGCCTCTGTGGGGACGAAATTTACCAGAAACTGCTACGATGTCAAGGGAGGTAACGTAAACACAAAAGAGAGTAGTTTGAAGTTTGACATGTAATTTTCTCATTCATTGATCATTCAAGACCTTACAAGTAGTTTGGACTGTGGTTATATAAGTACACATTGTGAAGTCTTTGGAAAAGTGTAAATATTTTGTTTTCATTTATCGTTACTAAAATTATAATTTTACGAAAGTTTGTTTATGTCAAAATTTAAGGTGTAATCACAAAAGTTTGCTTGAGTAATGGCACTTGGTCACTCGGAGATGTATGCAAGATATCAAACGAATCGCTGGCATCATATTTTGTAAGTACCACTTTTTTAAATGCTCAGATTACGAATGCTTTGTGCAGTAATATTAGCCAAAAGTTTCCGTAGCATTTCCCTTTAGCACAGGTCATATCAAAGGTTTTCAACTTAATGTTCTTCATTCCTAGGAGAAAAATGGGAACTTATCAGTTATTGTTGGGCATATCATATTCATAGGATCCATTCTGTCGTTTCTCTGTCTTCTTGCATCATTGGCAGTATTTCATTGTTTCAAGTAAGTAAGACTCGACACTCAAATTTGGAGTACCATCGAGTATAAGAATTTTGCAAAACAAAAGTTACTATGACGCAAGACTTTAAATAATTTTTTTTTTCAATATAGAATCACATGGACACAAAGGCATACACTTCAAGTCCACCTTATGATTGTCCTCTTGCTTCGGTTTGCATTACTTTTCATAATTGCAGAACCAGTTATAACAAATCGAACAAACACTTATAGAAATGATGTAAGTGGGCGTACAAACTGCATGTAGTTTATTTGGGCTGAATAAAGTTATATTCGACTTTTTCTTACTTTAAGGATTTTCTCTGCAAACTTCTCATATCGGCGTATCTATCATGCGTGGCTTTGGTGATGTGGATGCTCATACAAGGCATGCATCTCAATGGGAAACTGACCACAAATATTCTCTGTGATGAAAGCAAAAACAAAATTAGATTTTATTACTTCCTTGGATGGTGTAAGTTAATAGTTTTTATTTTCTCATGGAAAAACCTTTGGAACCAAGGTGTTCCGAGTCTCTTTCGTTTTTAAATTCTTGCAGTGTTCCCGATCGCAATTCTAGTAGTGTATGTTGTAGTCATGATGGCAAACCAGCACCAAGAAATCTGCTGGAAAGGGTATCCTGAGATGACCGAAATTTGGATTGTTCTGGCTCCAATATTGGTTGCATTGTCGGTAAGTTTTTGGAGAGTTAAATCCTTTATTAATCATTTGAACAAGTATATGGTTATTTGCATAATTCCCGCATTAACAGTTACAGTAAATACAACTGAACACAAATTACAAAAGTAATTATTTCCTTACATCCATATTTATTCATCACTCATTCGTCAAGTAAAAATCCTTAATTCATTCCATCGGAATTTATATTTTTCATTAAAAGTTAGTGGCACATTTGCTTGTAGGTAATGTAGATACAAAAACTGGTAATCGTTGGTCTTATAGTGAGACATGCCGACAGCTCAATAGCCTACCAGTTTAACATGGCAATATAGTATTTGCGGAGAGTTAATAGAATTGAATCGGCTCATTCCAGTTCTCATAAATCAAACAAATGACGAATAATTACGCATTGAGTAGTTTTAAATCTAGCGAGAGCAGCAAAAACTTCATATTTTCAAATGCCGGTTTTTGATACACCGCTCGATACCTTGTCTAAAAAATAGTAGTTTTACAAATTTTGAGACTTGCAGCTACTCTCTGTAAGGAGTAATTAGCATCGGAATCTTTAAACGTCATTAAGAGCTTTTATGAAGTTTTTAAAAAAATTCCTATTATGAGCCAAAATCCCGTTTCAAGCATGCATGTATGAACGATTTTGGTTCATGACAAATTTCATTCAATACTTTATTAAAGCTCGTAAACACCACCAAATTTTACAAATTTGGTGTCAATCGAAAGCCCATAAACAACTCTAAAATAAGTTCTTTCAGATTTTTCATTTATGTTTAAAATAGCAATTCAACGACATTTGGAATTTTTTCTGTCATATTTTTAAAACGACAGGTGTGAAATTTTCTTCGCCTGTAAATTGAAACGAGATAGCACTAAAATCCAAAAAGTTCATGTTTCTATATAAAAAAGAGATACTCTTTTTAAAGATGTATTGGACATGCAAATTACTTGTATTTTGGCGGAGATATAACTAGATGTCTTAGACAAGCATGAAAAAATGGCAAAATTGCAATTTTTGAGACACTATAGATCAGGTCTTAAGCAGGTCTATCATAGGCTAGGCTAACTACAAGGATGATAGCAACTAACTGCAAAGAATTAAAAATGTAAAAAGCTGAATACGTTCTAGTGCTTTATAAATTCCTTATATGCCATAATAGCAAGCAAAAACCCCAGAAACTGTGTAAAAACGTTGCACGTGTCGTACGATATGTATCTGTTTTGCAGGAAAGTATTCCTCGGACTTTTCTCAGAATTATTTATTGACGATATAATTAAATCAAAAAATGCTTTCAGCATCCTGCTACATAGCTATTTGTTTTCTCCGGCACACATCTAGGTCCCAAATTTAATTTCCTGTTTCTATTTTCTCCCACAGCTGAATGCCGTATTTCTTTTGAACATTTTACGTGTTGTGATCACTAAAAGCTATGACTTCAACTCGGCATCGGAAAGCTCAAAGATCATGTAAGCAGATAAAAATTGAAGAGAATATTTATGTCTAGGGAGAAGAAACACGTAACTAATGGAGTAACCAAGCTATAAAGCAAGATTTTGAGAATATAACACAATGTCATGTGGGAGATGTCAATAATAAAAGCTTTTGAATTGGCAATTGTAGTTCGTGTTACACCGCATTTTGAAAGCTAACGTCCACAATTTTATTAGCCAAAGCAGGATTTTAAATTTTGTGGGTTAATATTCGTATATTAATATCCTTTTATTTTCGATTAGTTCAGACAGTAAATCAATCACATGGTCCCTTATTCGTTTGAAGTATTAGCTGCAAATCAGTTTCTCCATGCTACGTGTTTGTTTCAATTAGAAATGGTTTCCTTCATTGAGTTTTGGAATTTTAGTTTGTGCATTATTTCCAAGTTTACTCGTTTTTGATTTTCAGATCAATTGCCAAGGCTACAGGTATACTTTTTCCAGTACTTGGCATCAATAACATGTTACTAT
>JAQIXX010008135.1:0-10023 GCA_034700605.1 Willowsia nigromaculata | reverse complement strand
GCTGGAGACAGCGAGTTTTGTGGATATTAGGAACGTAGCCAGGAATGCATTCACAATGCCCTTCGTTGCAGAAGCTTTGCAAGTTAACCTGCTGGCAGGTGCTGTTATCAAGGCATGGTTCTCCAATAAATACTGATGCTTGTATTTGGAATGCATTTACAACAAATATCCCCAAGAAAGCAGTAAAAGCAGCATAACTGCAAGAGTTTTTGTACATCTTGTCCAATTAGTTACTATAATATATTTAATTGAATACCAAATAACGAAAAGGCTAGTAAGTGATTATTATTATTGAAATTATATTCGACTTGAAAAATAACTACTCGTGTTGCACAGATTTAAAAGTGCAGGTTAAAATGAAAAGAAATCAAATTATGTCAAAGAAAAAGAGTCATTTTTATACATAGAGAAAAGCATAGTTATTGTTTTGTCCGTTATACTGAAATGCTTTTGATACGAAGATTACCATATTGAGTCAATATTGTGTCCAGAAACAAAATTTCCATAGATGATGTTGATGACACAAACAGAAATCATGTTTGATTTGGAACTGACAAACATGCATATGCATACTGAGTCATCAAATTTTTGAAAGCATTGATTGTGATTCTGAAAGTTCAACAATTTTGCAGATCATTTGAACAAAATTGACAAAATATTTTCATTTTCGATGCAAAACCAAATCGTTAAATAATGATAACAAGAATGATTTGAGGTTTGAGGTGCGTTTCCTTATTTCTATAAGAGGCGTATTTAGAGAAAGTGGATCTTTTATCAATGTTTTATGTTTGTACAGTGCAATAATGTAGAAGCGGTCTTATGGCTGATTACATATTCAAGATTTATTATCTTAAAGCGGAAACTGATGCTCTGTTTGTATGTTTTGCTTGCCTTGTGCTCAGTCTACGCGATATGTATGTAGTTTTGCTTTTTTATTCGATGATATTAAACCGTTATGATATAAATTAAAATATTTGCATGTTAAGCTCAAATGATACACTGCGTTTTTCGCTTTTAAGCAATAATTTATGTACTCATTCAGGTAAAAGCATAAATTTTTGAATGACCAATTGTAAAACGTAGTATAGTACTAAGATATCCATCACAAAATCGCAGAAAACTCAATGCTCTCTGAAAACCATAAATAAAGCAGCCTGGCCACAAGAAAGCAGAGATGACGCAATAACAAACATAGAAACAAAGACTTGCCCTGCTCTCACCTGTTTTTGTATACATCACAGGGATTGGTGAGTGTTTTCGTTAAATATATGAAGGGTTCCAGCAGCCTTCATTCCTATAGCTTCTTTAGCACAGTACTTGTTCTTTTATGAGCAAACATTTTAGGCAAATATTCCACAATAATATTGTCAATATTTACTTCTGACAATAACACTAAGACAAATGGCAACAATTTATCTTGTCAGTTTTAAAAGCATTGACTCTCCGGTTCTACGGAGTATTAAAGCTTTAGGAGAAAGTGAAAGGGTGAAAGGTTATTTTTAATTGGTCGCTAAAATTAGCTTAAACTAAATTATCAGCTTAAAAAATTAAAACTGGCTATTTTATTTCTGATACAATTTACGCTTGTGAAGCTTTAAAAAGCAATGTTTGAAAACTGTGAAGAGGTCATTTCTCAGGTAGGTTAAGTGGTAAAATTTTAGTACTATCCACCTACCCAAAATATAACCTTTCAGTTCAAAATCATTTCAATTTTAAATATTTTAGGTCAAACGACCAGTGGAACCCAAAAAGATTTTGTGGATTCTGGATGGCACAGATGATCCTGAAACTATGGAAATTTTGAAGGACGAATCAAAGCTTTTATTTGAGGTTGGAAATGGGGATGGATCAAGCATTTTAGAATTTTCCTTGGGCAACACAAATGACACAGTGGATGAGACAGAATGTCACATCGAAAGAACATTTCTGTCATTACATGGAAAACTAATCAAACGAGGATTAGGCTGCAGTTCATCATTCCATATTGAAGTACATTCTAGTCACGAGGATGCCGCTTTAAAGAGAATTCTCCCGAGTAAGCAATCATAAACAATTTACATTAAAGTTTATTGATGATTTGGATATCAAATAATTTTGAAAATGCTTAAAATTTTTAACAGAAAGAGTCTTTCATTTCGGTGACAAAAGCAACACATCTGTTGTTATCATGCCTGATCTCTATCAGTTATCCAGTGACATAAAGCGGAAGTATGAATCGTACTCAAACACGAGAACCACCTACTCCCCCTCCCTCGGCAAAAGGTATAGTGCATTACCAGCACGTTATAAAATTGGAATAATTGTGACACCACTTTACTGCACAGTAAATAGCACTAAGCCTGCATCTTCAAAAAACCAATCATCCTCTTCAAAACTCAACATTCCAGTGAACACCCAATCTCAAAACGGAGAATCTTTATCGCAACAGCTTGGTCAATTTTATTCAGATGTGGCTGAAAACTACTCAGATATTAAGCTGGAGAGCAAAGATGGAATGGTTTTCAAAGCTCATCGATTTGTGTTGGCAGCCAGAGGCAGAAAGATTCATGAGCTTATTGAAGAAAGTATGAAGAGCAATACATTCAATGGCACAATTAAAATTTGTGATATGGATGGAAAAGCATTACACGTCTTAATCCACTGGATTTACACTGGAAAGCTTGATGGCGTTACAGAAATCGTTTTGGAAGATTTAATCAAGGCTGCAGTCAAATTTGAGCTAAATGAGTTGTTCAAGACTTTGGATGAAGAGATTATTAAAATTTGTAATTCTGAAAACATGTTCCGACTATTCCAAATTGCTAAGCAGAATGAGATGGAAGCTGCAAAGCGGGATATTGCTGCATTTATTAAGAAGTAAGATATTTTTTATTTCAATTAAATATTTTAGTCGCCCAGTTTTATTCAAATTGTGTTTTTTCTCTTCACAGAAATATTGGATGAGCCAGAAAATCAATTTTGAAGCGACACTGAAATTCTCATTTAGTCCACTAGTCAACTAGTTTGAAATAATATAGTTACAATAACAGTATTAAATACCACCTCTTTCACCTTCAAATTTGCAGTACAATAGTTTATGTCGATGATTGAATAGAATAAAAAATTGTAAGTGCAACATATATGCAAGTACTGACCTGTGAAATAAGTTTCTGATTCTATTTTAATTTTTATACATTCTTTGTGAATATTATGTTTATGTAGCTTTTAATATTTTGCTTGAGGACAATTTCAATAAATTACTTATTATGTTAATAGCTTAGAGGTTATTACTAGTCTGAAAGTCTGAAGATAAATCACGTAAGGTTGTAAAGTTAATTAAAATTTTTTGATGAACCCAATGATCTCAATGTAACAGGAAATCTCATGCTGTGTTTACTATTGTTAGTATTTAAAATAAAAAAATTAATGAATGATGTGATAAGCAAGTACTTTTGAATCGTTTATAAGTTTATAAAAAATGATTTTTTATGCATATTTATTTAGATTAACATAAAGAGTATGAAGTGACTATTGATTGTTAGTATTGCTTCTTAGGTTCTTGAAAAATCGCAAATCTGGCAGTTCCATGGTCATGTAATCTATGAGAGTGCTGTGATTTACAGTAATAAAAACCCCTAATCGGCTTATTCTAAATACCCCATACTGGATTACGCCATTACTAGGTTACATCCATTTGGCAGTAGTTTGGACGCCGGTTCATTTTTGTCGCCATTTACTCCAGTGTTTAAAACAAATTTCTCCCATTTTATTGAAAAATAACGCAAATATCAATAATATTGATAAAGATGGTGTAATTATTTGCTTGGCAACCTTGTCGAGAAAGTCGAAAGAATTACTTAAGGAGATTGTGACAGCCGATGCTGATATCATTTCAAGTAATAAAAACTATCACTCGCAATTGCATGAAACAGTTTATGCTAGCAATTTGGAAGCTTTCAAATACTTTGTTTCAATTGGACTGGAGATAGAAGCTCGTGATAATAATGGTAGAACCCTACTTCATTTGAGTTTAAATTCTAAACAAAATGTTCCAGAGATTTTAGAGGAGTTCGTAAATAGTGGGGCAAATGTCAATGCTACTGATAATGAAGAACGTAGCGTCTACAGAAATACTTAAACTTAAATGAACTTATTAAAGCATGAGGTAACAAAAGTTTACAAGCTAAGATAGCTTAACACTAATGTATGCAGCAATAAGTAGAGTAGTAGAAACGTAGATACTGTGAAATACTTTGTCCAAACAAAATTTGAAAATCGATGAGCGAATTTGGATTGGCATAAACATCACTTAAGGTTTTGATCCACTGCTTTTAATAACTTCTGTATAAAATTTGATAGAATATTAATAATAACTTCATGTTAATAAATAATATTTATAGTCTAAAGAACGTTTGCCACAAGTCCATACATAAATAATAAGCGCTAATACATTAGTCAAAATGCTTCATTGTAAAAAAATTCTAGTCGGTTACAAAAAGCTAAAAACGATGGTTTTTATCATAAAAACGAGTATGTTTCATTAAAATAACTACAAGTTTAGGACTATCCCATATTTACTGACTACTGACAATTAATTTTTAAATGCTTTTATATTTGTAGGTTTATGGAAACCCCAAAATATATTGAGAAAACCAGTCATAAAATCAAATTCCTATAAATAGCATTAGATTGTTCTATCGTAAACCTATTTTATCAATGGGTTAAATAAAATACTGTCAACAAGATAGTCAAGCAGCTTTTCTAAATAATTAACCTTGATATCTTTATCCACAATGCCTACGGTTCCAACAGGTAATCGGATAATTTCCAAGCTTCTAATTACTCTTTTGAGGTGCTTTTTCTGGAATCCAGTTAATGAGGAACTCTTCCCGACTTCAAACTTCCATAAAGCAATTATTTTGCCTGAAATTTCAAAAAAGGAGCTCCCTACTGCAAACACAAACTGAAGAAATGTAAAGAATATGGATGATAACAAGAGGGCAAATGCTAAAAGGGTAAAGTCTTCTTGAATATTGGCTAGCAAAACTGCATTTGCACTTAGAAGTAGTCCTATAAAAACTCCAGTTAAAACTGCTGCACTCCCAAAACTCTCAACTGGAAACATTATTCGCATTGCAATTGCATTTTCTTTGTAAATTTTAATACATTCTGTGGTCGGTCGAAAACTCACAAGCCTTTTGAGCACAAAATATCTAAAAAATGCTAACGGCATAACTGTTACAATTACTGTTCGATAACATGTTACAAAAATAAGAACTACATATGGCATAGAGATTTGATTTAGAATTTTGAAAACTCTATTTTCAGTTTTAAAGTATTTAAAATAAACTAAAAGTGGATCCACATGCAAGTAAACACCTACAACCCCTGTGAAAAGTGCAGATAGTACCAAAAGAAGGGTGTGTCCTATTCCAAATAAACCAAAGTTTTTTATCGCCGGATGAGTACCTAAGTTAATAAATTTATAAGAATTTTGGTATTTTAGCATTCTCATATTCTCAATACAAGAAATAAAGGAGATAAAGTGTATTATCATTTTTAGAAAGCCAGGCAATCTTCCGGTAGGACCAGTTAAGGGAAAGCAGAGTTTCTTTACCGTATTTGCATAGTACGATATCTCCACACAAAAGCAAGAGAAGACATATATTAAACAAGCCAAGTCCAATTAGATGAGTAATGGTCAAAACACCTGGATTTTGAATCCCAAAACATATTCCAAAGACACAGGTGGCAATGATAAACGTCTTAGTTACAAGAAACGATGCGAGATAAGGCAGCACTTTTGACTCATGAAATTCCCACAGACAGTTATCGGAGTTCCAATACATAGGTGTAGGAAACCATATCCTATCAATCAAGCTGTTTAGATTGTTCGCTTTACAAAGCCGTTCGTCTATGGAAACCATGTTTGGAAATGTAATTTTTTGGAAATATAAACCGCTTTACGTTTAACTGCCTTCTAAAATATATTCGTATGTATGTAATGTGCAGGCAAGGTTGCTTCTGAAAAGCTATTTGAATATTTCTAACAGAACTAAATGTTATAAGGTGTATTTTTAGAATTCGTTCCGGATAATTCTAAAAATACGTAAGCTTCGTAATACTTACTATTGCTCGTAACAATACAGACATTTTCAAGTTATGTCGTGGGCTGGAGAACTAGATTTAAACGGGGTTTTACTGTTCACACTTTGGTTTTGGTTTGGATGAGTCTTGGGATAAAACAAAATTAATTCATAACCCGTGCTTGCGGGTTTTCAACAAAACCCCGTCAAGCAAGCCATCCCTGTCATGAGCTTGTGCAATCAGTAGTCCAGCGACGAAAATACATTTTTTACCCTTACCAAAGTCAATTTAGAGCTATAATTACATTATAAGCAAGTAAATCTATAGATATAAGGTAGATAGATTTACCAATATATATGCATACTTACACGTGTAGATCCGTCAGAGTGTATTAGCTTATATGTACGTAATGATATTTGGCGTGGGTTTATTAAATATAATATGCAATTAAACTGTTATCAGGACACACGAAAAGTATAAATTTGGATTCAATTCGAAATTCAATACAAAATTATTGTGGGTTTGAATCTTTCATCTTATTAAAATTAAATTTTTTATCAGACCCTTTTCAAACATCTGATAAACGAGATTACTTTGCAAATTCAATTTCATAGCTGGAAATAGGCGAGTTCAATCCTCCATGGCCATGAAGTATGTGAATTGTTTGCTTTCTTAGCTATTAGCTTCATGAAAACTAACAAGTAAGGCGCACTAGATGTTAAGATAGAATAGGTATAGGTTCTATGGCCCTTTCCAACCCTTTTTGGCAACGAGAAAAAGTTGCATGGTTATGTGTCCAGGTTTTCACCCTTTGTAACAGTTATAAATAGGCCCACTTGGTAAAATGACTAAACATATTTTAATTACCTTAAAAACTGTATAAATAGTATAAGGTTTTTCTATGACGGTTTCGTCTGAACACGTCGTCTACTTCACTTGTGAGTTAAGCTATTTGAGTAAACTTAGAACAAGCTATCATATCTATTCAAATATGGTTTTTTAATGAATAAATTATTTTTCAAATTAAGGGTGCGAATGTATAATAATTTAGGAACATCACTTAATTCTTAGTTAGCTAAAAGACTAAAACTGGTCCGTGGAATAGGTTAAACAATTTCATACAAATAGTTCAAATTTCGATTTCGTAAGCAACTCCATTCTCATGTAATTCATTAAGTGATTTCTTATAACCTACACCATCTCAAGAAATGAATATAATAGAATTATTGTTCCCCTTCATAATTGCACGTAGCTTCTCATACAACGCATCAAACCAACCAAAACCTTCATCATAATGTAAACCCTAAGATAAAAAGCTGAGATTGAAAATTTTCTTTTAAAATTACCCAACGTTTATGTTTTCAGAAGCATTGAACAACACGCACTCACCACCTTTCTCGAACAAAAAGGGTTTCCATGTAATAATGGAATATGCGTAAGAAAAAGCAATGGTGAGTCTTGAAAGTAAGTATTTTTTGTGCATGTCATCCCTTGTCATGTACATTCTACAAAGCTTTAATCTATTTCTAAGGCGTTCATTACAAAGAGAAAAAGGGCCTTTTGGGCAGAATACTCATCCATATTAATTTTGAAAGGAGTGATATGGATTTTACGGTAGTGTTAAATTCTCCGACTGTTAGATCAACCGCTCGTATGGGGATTAAAAACAGAACAATGAGACGAATACAAACTGTCAATGTGCTGTGCTTTAAGTACCTGTAAGAAACTCCCACAAAATAGGTAGTTTGCGTTTTAAGTACACGCGCCACTTACAATGATGAGCAAGAACTTTCGTCTTTAGTGACCCTCTGCATACCATCACAGATACGCTGAAACTGCGAATATTTACTTCGTACCAGCAACTTTGTATATGAAACTTTTTTATGTTAAATTTTATAAGTACAATTTAAATGAACAAATCAATTTTGAAGCGCAACATGGCGTCAGTTTGAGAATGTTGGAGCTACAGAACTGTAGAACTTCTAATGATAATGAAAGTTGAATCTAGACGCAAAATATGTGATCATTTTTGGTTTGTGCATGCACTTCCAAATCAATTCGACATACATAAATGCAGCAGTTTGATCAAGTCTTAGAGTCAAATTCAATATAAAAAATAACAGTACATAATAAATGATGAGAGCATTTTCATTTGAACACAAAACTACACAATAAATATTTTTTGGTAAACTTGGATATTATTAGCTTCAGAAATATGTTAGATTGGGAATTAAGTTCTGTAAATAATATTTCATAGATGAAGTTCGATTGACATTATGGATGGCACATGGCAAGAACAATTACTTCCACTGCACTAATACTAATGTAGTGAATGCATACAATACACAAGGAAAACGTCCCTTGCATAAATAGTGCATGATTTCCTGCTTCGGGAACTCGTATGTATATTCTTTATTTCTAGTGTTTTTAATTCTTGAAACAAATGAAAGATCAGTCGAGGTTTTGAGATTTTTGTCGGAGTTTCTTACAGGTACTTAGAGCATGATTTACAGTTTATATTCGTCTCATTGTTCTGATTTTAATCCCTATACTAGCGGTTGATCTAACAGTCGGAGAATCTTACATAGTCATGCTTTCATGCAATTCAGTAAGTTTTTAAAGATCAACTCATGCGTAAAGCATTACATGTGATAATGATATCTGATAATACTTGATAATGTATAAGCCCCACCATCTCTGTAAATGAATATAATAAAGCTATTGTTCCGTTTTTAAAAGTTTCGTGCAGCACATAGTATCTCATCCAATAATGCTCAGCTTCCTATTAATGTGGTCTGTTATCACAAAAAGGACAAATTTTACGTATTTGTTCTAGTCTGCCAGTTGAACAAAGCTTAGAATGACAGTAGCAGCATAAAGAATAAAAACCCCTAAATTCCCATCGTAATGTAAATGCTAAATGCATGTAAAGAGCTGAGATTGAAAGTTTTCCTCTAAAATGACACTTAACGTTATTTATTCAGAGACATTCAACAACAAGCAGTCACCATCTTTTCTCCAGCAAGAGGTTTTTTCTAAAACGAAACTTTTCATGTATAATGCAATAGGTTTAAATAAAACAATAGTGAGTCCTGAAAGTAACTAGTTATTCATGTATACATTCTACAAAGTTTTAATTCGCTATTTTTGTGCGTTCATCCAACACAGAAAAATGGACGTATGGGGAGAGTACTTACTCGTATTCATTTTGAAAGGTACTTTATGTATTGTACATATTTATACTCCGAGACATTGGGCATCTTCTTTTATAATCCTTTAAGTACCCAGCCAATTTAGTATTACAATATTTGTCATATGTATGGGTTTGGACTACTTGCAAGTAACAAATATACAAGTGAAGATAATGTCTTGTATATTATGCATGTTTCTGTACTTGTGATATATACTCTTCCTTACTACTTCCTTATGTATATTGACTGCTCGATTTAAAACGCACGAAAAAATTTCAATATTTTTGCTTTAATTTTTAAAAAGTTTGCATTTTTACAAAATGATGTAAATTAGTTTGTTTGCCAAACCAAACAAACATGTAGCCTTTATAGAGACAACATCATTTCATCATCATTTTTTGAAAATTCCTCTCCTCTCCAACCATCACACAGTACTCCTTGTGTTACACAATAACAAATTGTTTGTCAGACCGGTTAGTGAATAGTAAAAAAATTTAAATTGTAAGCTTAGGTGAACATTGGACTTCCCAATTAATTGAATAAACATGAGCGACCGTATTGATCCTTTGTTTGAGTCTAGTGAGGAAGTAATATCAAAGGTATATAAACAAAATTTGATTTTTCACTTTAAAAATTTTTAGTATCATGCAAAACTAGCTCGCATTAGTTATTTTTAATTCTATGCTTTCTAGATAGAGCGACCAATGGAACCGAAAAAAATAACTTGGGTAATTGAAGGCATGGACAACCCGTATAATTGGCCAAT
>JAQIXX010008134.1:0-10024 GCA_034700605.1 Willowsia nigromaculata | reverse complement strand
ATTTTAAATTTAGAGCCCATGTCACGTTTATTATTATTTTTATTCAATTTATTCAGATCTTCAAATTGGGTTGCACAAATTTTGCGGAAGTATTGTAGAAACGCTGACACCACTTAAGACATTGCGCATAAGTTGCAATTTTAACAAGAAGTAAAAATGTTACAGAACATGAACATAAAGAAAGTAGCAGGATTCCCGTAAGCTTCGAGCACGAGTCCAAAGCTGTCTCTTAACAATTTTAGCACTTCTCTAATTTAGCTTTTATCCTTCATTGAATCTTGATGATATCAAGCAGAAATCAATATTTGTTATCATTTTATCTAAACTTCTCAACATTTTTTCTGGCTGACTATAATATTCCATTATTCTATTTCCTGATTCATTTGCATCTTAAATATGTGAAAAATAAATGACAAGACTACGCTCTCTGTTTTTCCTTTCTCTATTCTTTTAAACGAAACGCTTATTAATGTGTAGGTGATTACAAAAACCCAGACATAGTGGGAAATTAGAAATTAAAACACTATCGATTTGATGAAGCATTACGCTTCTGGTTATTTCGCATGAGCATATTAAAGTAAAATTGGACTAAAATATAGAATACTAAACTCCATTGTAAATAATGCTAAGAAACACAAATTTAAAAATATTTGGGGATGAAGTGAATTTTCAGGGAAAGAATATGCTATTCATCAAGGAGCCTGGCTCAGACTCTGAATGGATTAGTCCCACTTCAATGTGGAAATTTGATTTGTTATTTGGGTACTACACGGGAGTAATACCTTACAAACTCACTTATAATCAAACGAATAGCAAATGGAAGCGGGAGTCTTTCAAACCCCAACAAGTAAATTGAATATAAAATTTCCTTTTGTTTACTTTTCTAGTCATAAATGTTTTACTACTCTACGCTTACTTTTCAGATTTTGTCCATACTTTTTTGGATCCTAAACTGCATCTATTTCTTTACGGATATTTTGAAGCCCATTGTGAATGGAGTTTCAACATCAGGGAAACCAACCTCCAAGGACTATTTTACAGCAATTACTCGTTGTTTGCTCACTCCAATGTACTCAGTGTTGTTTTTGGTAAGTTTTGTGAAATTTGGGGATCAAATAGAAAATACGTTGAATCGGATTGCCACTTATAGGTTCAAAAACATAGATAAAATTGTAATGAAACGATGGGTAGCCTATTTACTATTCATACATTTGGCACTGTTTTGCATATATATGTTCCCAATCCCATTTAATGTTGATGAAGGAGAGCCTTTAATTTCTCCTGCAAACACGTTTGCAAATTACACCAGGAAAGGTCGAGAACGTTTCTTTTTAAATGGAACATTTAATGAATATTCAGTTGGGAATATCTTACTAGGTGCATTGGAGATTATGATAAGGATTTGCTGGACACATATTGTAAATATCCAGAGTGCTTTTCTCATGGGCCCCTTCACATTATCTCTATGGTTGGCTGCAAAAGATTTCGAAGCGTATGTGATAAAACATCAGTGGACAGCCACCCAAATAAATAAAAAATACGACGAAATTAAGATGTACAGTATGGAGATTAACAAGTTGTGGGGAGTTGTTGCATTAATATGGCTTATTTATAGCGTTCTTTGCTCGATGCTCTTTATGGATGAGTTTCTGAGCTCAAAAGATATCGCAGTCATAGCGGATATTGTTTTCTGGACTTTATTTATCACGCAAATATTGATTCTTTGTGGAGAAACATACAGAAAGGTAAGAGGATGCTTAAGAATGCTTAGGTGTTATTGGTGTTTATAAAAGAAAATATCTTTTTTGTTTCTCCAGATGAATTACTGCAGAATCCAAATACTAGGGGCCAAAAGCCAGAAGAAATTTACGAGTCATGAAAGTCAAGTTCAGATTAAACTCTTACTTAAACAGATGGATGAACATTTGGTCGGTGTCGGTGTGATTGGGATGTATCGAATGGATTATGGATTCATTGCCGAGGTAGATCTATTTTAGATTACAATATGGCTATTATATATTATTTAGTAATATGGCTTTTCATGTATATACATACATTCAACCCCATTGCAATCTAATAACATGGGAATATTGTTTGAAAGCTGTTTTCTTAAAGATGGTTAAATTCTTTCAGTTTCTAGTAGCAGTGCTGACCGTTTTTCTCATCAGTTTTGAGAGTTGAATACTAGTGTATACCGCGTGTGGAAAACCAATACATGAAAAAGTTGATGGTTTGTTAGAGAAGATTGCTTACCGTTCCAATATGAAACAAAATCTTGAACTTCAGTCGATGGTTCATCACTTTTGTTGTACGTGTGACTTGCGTCCCCGTCACAACAAAAATTACAAATTTGTTTTAACCTAACACGTTCGTACATGTTAAAGCTTTACTGATTTATGTATGCATTGATTAATTGAATCACCGACACAATAGCGATATCACAAATCGCGATATTATGGTAACATTTGACAAGTTTGGCTTGGTACTAAATCGCGAGGACCAAGTCACAATTACCGATATCGTAAGTGACGATAAAAACTTTAAAAAATTTCCACCAACTCCGTGCAGAGTGTAGAGTGCATGTAACATCTTTGTTGAAAATCTGAGAATATGTGGTGCGCTGCTTCCTCTTTTTTTTCCATTGCCGTTCTTTTGCTTCCCTTTAAATTACAGTGTCCAGTTAAAGTAAGCATGGCTAGTTTGTACATAATATGAACAATTTATGTATTGAAATGATTAATTATTAAGAATTTCTATGGCTTTTAGTGGTATTAATAATATCTTGGCAGTATATGCAATAATTTTTATGTCGTATGCTTAATAAAGTTTCTAAAAATGTGTAAGCAGTTTAAACCTCCAGACAGCATTTACGTAAAATTAATAAGCACAAATTTAAGGGAGAATTACAGGCGGTTAGTGTCTTCTATCTGCATTTAATTTTGGTATATGTCTGAAGTACTTTTGTTGCTTTATTGAAGGTTGGTAATATAGAATGCAAATCAAAATGTGATAACCTCTGACTGGAACTCATTTTTGACCAGGTTTACACAACATAATATTTCTCTTTTATTTCTACTGAATGTTAGTTTTAGAAAAATGGTTTTTCCCTTATTATGTTGAAGACTTTAAAAATTCTATGTTCAAATTTATTTTACACTCCCTGTTTAACTGATACTACAAGCCAATTGCTAATTTCAAGTAACCTTATGTGAATTTTAAAACGGCGACTTTTATGACGTAGAATTGGTATGAAAACTTAAGACGCTTTACAGTACATGATTAAGGGCATTAATTCAACAATTACACATTCTGCTTTACGTTCCTTTTAGATTCTTGACAAAATATGCTACTACTATTAGAGGAGATTGCAAAAACCATGTGAATATATCAAAATGAAAGCTAGCAGAGATTAGAATGTTATCGTTTTGAACAACCATTACGCTACTGGTAATTACACTTGCAATGTTTCAAAGTAAGTAAACACCGATTGCGGATAACATTGAAAGTGTTCAAGTAACTCGAGTCATATGCAATCAAAGAATACAAACTCAAAACTAGCTTTCGAAACAAATACTTTGTTCTTCGTCAGGACGAATACACTGGAAACGAAAAATATAATACTGGAAATATGAATATGATGCTACATATTTATCTACATATCTCAATTATTGTTATTTGAAAGGAATTTTCTTGAAAGATGAGAGTGACTTATCGTTTAATTCTTTTAGTTTCTAGTTGTAGTGCTGACCTTTTTTTCTCACCAGCTTTGAGAGTACCAATGATACCAGTGATCATATACAGAGAAATACTTCGTAAGAAAATTCATGACTTGGATGGTGAAAGAATCTTCAATAAATGATATTACTGTAAAATAAGTTCGCACCTTTATATGTCAGATTCGTGGTTATCTTTGATTGGTTTTTTTGTATTCGATACTCCCGACGCATTCAGGCATTAGGAGCAACTCTGGTTTTTACTGAAGGCGTTTTTGTATCGGTTTAACTGATTTATTTTTATATTATTAGCAGTGTCTTTCAATTATTAAATAAACGATTCTGCGTTTACGTTGTTTTTATGGCAAACAAGACTTAAAAATAAGATTACACAAATTTTTAAAACTGTAATTGCATATGTTTTTTTAAATTGTTTATTGTGAAAAAAATTATAGATAACAATACACTGTTATTTTACTATATAATTTTCTTAATTCCTTTATGCATGTGCATAGACAACCATGCGTTTTTTCCATGAACCAGCACTATGTATATGTAAATAATCAATGAAATAATAAATGACAATTCTTGCATCAAAATATACTTGTGACACATTGTGCCCCAGAATGTAAAAAAAAGACTTCATGAATGGTCTGTAATGATGATTACTAGTATTACCACATTTCATTGTAGTATCATTAAACACCAAAGCTATTTCAGCCCGCTTTTAATACATATAAAATTGCTTATTTGATCATTGTACAACAGGTGTAGTAAAACATGAAGCTAATTATTGAGAGAATTATTTACAATTTCGCAACAAATTTTAAAATATTTATTTTAAAATGTTTGAAGGGTGTTTTTCAATGTTATATATGAATCATTCAACGACAATCAACGCAAAAAATACAATTTGTCTCAAACAGAATATTACCTTGTTGGTAACCATCGATGTAAATAATAAAAGTCAGTTTTCTCAAACAAACTTATATTATCAATATTCAAACCTACTGTTTTAAATTAGCACAAAAGATTTGTTTCCTTTTGTTCAGAAATTTTTGTATCAAGTTTCTGTCATTTTCGGATCAGCCTTATAATCCCAATCAATATTGTGATTAGAAGAAGCAATTTTACAGTAAAGTGGAAAGCTCTACGTGGCATCAATTGCACTGAATACCTCATGAACTAACTGAACTAGAATAACAAGATAACTGAATGAAAAGTTAGTTTATATTTTCATCTTACTATTAGTAGGAGCTTATCTGTTTACCTAGTTTTTCTGTAGTCTGTATCTTGTTTTCAAATACGCAGTAGTTGGTTTGTCTAATATGTTCATATACGTATTCTGAGCTGCATAAATTGAGTTTGCTTTCAGTGTTTGAGTTATTTAATTATGTCATTCGCTGAAAGTGAGCATGACGAGCTCGTACACAATATGAACATTTCAATTATTTATAATGATGACTTACTACTGTTGTAACGTTTCATGATCATTAAGTAACATTCCGATCGCAATTGTAACCATGTAATCAGTTATATAAATTGATTGAAAACATTTAAATGCACTGATTCTCCAGGACTCATTTACGTGAGCCTCTAAACACGGATTCGAAGTGATCTCTTCTAACTTTTAACAATTTCGGTACTAGTCTGGTTCATTTTTATAGTTGGCAAAAATGTTTTACTGCTTCAATGGATATTGAGAATTTGTAGTGCAAAATCAATATTCAGTATCATACTATTTAAATTTTAAGTTTAATTCATCCTAGTTACATGTATTATTCTACTAGTGTTCTACATACTGACTTAATTACAAGAAAGACATGTAGAAATAAATTGAAAAATTGCTGTCTCTGTGTTTCCTGTCTATAGCCTTTAAATGGAAAAGCTAATAATAAACTCAACGAAAACAAAAAACAGGCAAAGTTAGAAAAACAAGCAAACAGTGGAAATTAGCATTTTTCTAAATTAAAATACAATCGATTTGATACAACATTACCCTACGGGTCATTAGTCATTACACTTGTAAAAAGTAAATGTTAGTCATCAATGCAAATATAAGTAAAATCGTGTTATTGAATAGTAGAATAGTAGTGAATTACAGGGTACATTGTAAAATGTTGGTAAGGACTAGAATTTTTAAACTATTTGGGGGTGAAGTGAATTTTCATGGGGGGAATGCACTTTCCATCAAAGAGCGTGTTGGTAACACTGACGATGAATGGATTAGTCCCACTTTAATGTGGAAATTTGATTTCTTATTTGGGTACTACACGGGAGTAATACCTTACAAGCTCATTTATAATCAAACAAATAGAGTATGGCAGCGGAAAACTTTCAAACACCAACAAGTAAATTAAATACTAAATTTCCAATTATTCACAAGATATTTATTTGATTTTAAGTTTAAATTTCAGGTTTTTTGCACCATTTTATATGCATTGAGCTACATCACTTACCTCACGGATATTTTGCAGCCAATTGTGAATGGGGTTTCAACATCTGGGAAACCAACATCCAAGGACTATTTTACAGTAATTACTGATCGTTTGCTCATTCCAATGTGCTCAGTGTTGTTTCTTATCAGTTTTGTGAAATTTGGGAATCAAATAAAAAATACCCTCAATCAGATTGCCACTTATCATTTCAGATGTATAGATAAAGTTGTATTGAAACGATGGAGGGTCTATTTCGTAGTCATACATTTGGCATTTATTTGCATATATCTGCTCCCCGTCCCTTTTAATGTTAGCTTTGGCACACCAATTACCTCCCCCATACAAACATTTGCAAATTACACGAAGAAAGGTCGAGAACGATTCTTCTTAAATGGAGCATTTGATCAATATTCAGTTGGAAATACTTTGCTCGGTGTTTCGGAGATTATTTCTAGGCTTTGCTGGACACATGCTGGCAATTTCCAAATTGCTTTTCTAATGAGTACCTTAACGACATCGCTATGGTTAGCAGCAAAAGAGTTTGAAGCTTATTTGATCAAAAATGAATGGACATCAGCACAAATAATTAAAAAATACAACGAAGTTAAGATGTATAGCATGGAGATTAACAAATTGTGGGGAGTTGTATTGTTTATACGGCTGATTTATGGGGCACTTTCCTCTATGTTATTTTTGAATTCGTATCTTAACTCCAAAGATATAGCATCCATAGCCGATATGGTTTTTTGGATCCTATTAAACACACAAACTTTGATTATCTGTGGAGAAACTTACAGAAAGGTAAGAAACTTAAGAATCTGATTTCGAATAATTGACGCTTTTAAAAGACGGATTTCAATTATGTTCGTCTAGATGAATTACTGCAGAATCCAAATACTTGAGGCTAAAGGTCAGGAAAAATTTATGAGTCATGACAGTCAAGTGGATCTTAAGTTGTTACTTAAACAGATGGATGAACATTTGGTCGGTGTCGGTGTAATTGGGATGTATCGAATGGATTATGGATTCATTGCCGAGGTAGCTCCATATTACATAGAGATAGCTTTTCAGCGACATGTTACGTGTTTATAGATATCACGTATATACACACATAACTTCATTTTAATCTAATGAATGAAGGTTGTTTGAAAGCAATTGTCTTAAAGATAATTAAATTCTTTCAGCTTCTAGTAGCAGTGTTGACTGTTTTTCTCATCAGTTTTGAAAGTTGAATGCTAGTTTTCACTACATGTGGAGAACCAATACATGAGAAGGAGGTTGCTTTGTGAGAGAGGATCACTAAACGTGTCATTCTGAAACAAAATCTTAGACTTATAGCTCATCACTTTTGTAATACGTATCACTCTCGTCACAAATTTATAAATTTATTTCTATCCAAGACGTTTTTTATATAAAATTTTAATGGTTTATGTATGCTTGATTTATTTAGTATCATTGAATAAACAAAATTATTACTGGCTACATCTTTTTTTATGGCGAACAATATTTTTAAAAACTGACTTGTGCAAATTTGTTTAAAGTGCAATAGCATAGTACATAGATAAACGTGTTTAATAAAGCAATAGGCCTTTTCTTACTCCGAAGCAATATATTGCATGAACAATGGCTATAATAATATAGTAATAAATTTCATGAATCATCTGTCATGATAATTACCCACACATTTCATTGTATTGTTCATTCATTATCAAATCCACTATAGTTCGCCTCCAAAGTTTTATTTAGATTATAGCATGTCTAGTCTGACGCCAGAAACCATGTTATTGAGAGAAGTGTCCATCATGTTTCAGTTACTTGTTACTAACTCAATAACGATACACTTATTCAGTCAAGGAAATAAAATTGGCATTTCTTTACAAGTAATGCATATGTATGTATTTTGTAGCCATCAAGCTTATTGATGCCAATGAGCAAAATATCTTATTGTCTTTAGTTTTTGCTACCCACTAAAGCGGAGATATTTAAACTCGGTTCATTATCTCTTTGAACATATGCACAAAAATCATGTCTGAATATGATATTTAGTTTAAATATCTCCCTTCTATAGTTGGTACTAAATTTATCGAAAATCTGTCATCGTGTCCTTTTAAATATATTTGATAGAGTGCCGATCAATATTTAGTATTATTTCTCTAAGAATTTCTCAACATTGCTAGGTTAAATACATAATATATATTCATGTTTCTGCATTTCTTATCACATGTGAATTAAAAATTGCATTTATCTTTCTAATTGCTTACAGAGAGAGAGCAATCTATGAAGAGCTTGGTAAGATGTATTATGAATGTACCTCGATAAATTGAAGTCATAAATTTTGTAATTAAAGCTCTAATAACTTGAGTATTTCAATAAATACCAATTATTATGTCACTAGGTATAATGGATCTCACATTTAGATTTCCTGTTGAGTTAATCCAGTGCTATATGTAACAAATTTAAGAAAGTTAATAGTTAGAGTAGGTAATTGATGTATAACGTTTATTTATTTATTTATTTAGAAACCGGCCTGATTTTCTATCAAAAAACCCAGATGAACAAAAAAAACGGCTCCGCCGATAATTCCGTTTTTTCGGGAGCAGTGCTCCCCAAACTGGTGATAGATCCCTGAGCAAAAAACAAGAAACGGGTACCTGTTCAATACCCAATCCCTGATACTAAAAATTAAATCCCTGGGAGCACGCCTCCCGTGCTCCATAAGAATTTCCATGTCCGCTTACAAGTATGATCTACAAATCCTATGATCACATGAAGAAACTATTGGTAAGCCGTTATTTGATTAATTAATAATATTTCTTAAATAATTAAGGCATTTTGCAACGGTATCACAGTTACTCAATGTATATTGATAGTTGTGGTCAGTTTTGAAAACTGAGGTTTCATTGCTGTTTCTATTACATACGTAAAAACTATATAAACTGCAGATTACTGATTTTGAGTTTATCATACAAATATTTCTCTTCTTACTACATAGGTAATAATTTTGTCATTTAAGTATCACTTAACCATAAATTAAAATATGAATAAACTTAACAATTAAGCATAATAAAACTGTTTAGCTCATTGTTATATTTAGCTTCACACGCTGTAAGTGTACATATCTTTTAAGTCTTTTAAAATCTTTTCAATCCAGTGAGAGATTTTGCATCTAATGTCCATGTAGGGATTTTCATATTTTAATTTTTCACTATACATAAAGCAAATGTATTAAATCTCACATCTCAAACAAAAAACATGGATGCATTCGGAAGAAACTCACACCAAGGTTAGGTGAGTAAGGTTTCTGTTGTCTCGACGAGTCTTTCCAAAATTTCCATACATGTTTGCTAATAATTAACTGCCACCAGTTCGAATGCTCTAAGTAAAAATGTACCACAAATTTTTAGGGATGTAAAAAATCTCCCTAACTAATACATGAAAATTAATTGATTGAGTTTCTAGCAAGCAAAATGCACACATTGAATGAAATATTTTATAACAAATACTTGATTATTAATTGCCTCTTTATAATGCAATCATAAATTTTCAAATTACACTTTACAGCTAAAAATTTGTGTTTGAAAAATTGTAGTTTTAAATAATAGCATAAAATAATAATCCACATGTTTACAGCGAGAATTTTGTAAAAAATATCGACGTCTAAATTTTTAACAAAATGCTATGGAGATCCCGGTCTTCATGCTAAAACCGGTTAAGTACCTACAATTGTATTTTCTTGATCTTCCATATTAAACAAATATATATTGATATATGTATTATAGAAATATTTATGAACCATGCATAATTTGTGAGAGCACGCAAACGTTGGTGTCTCAAGGAAGTTACCAGCGAGCAATCGATGAAATTCAGTAAGTG
>JAQIXX010008133.1:0-10024 GCA_034700605.1 Willowsia nigromaculata | reverse complement strand
TAGCTTGCTTAGCAAGGCTTCATTGTTAACTTGTTACAAAATGACATTTTGAGAATCAATAAATTCAAATTCAAATTTTGGCTATCATGTTTTATAGGCTGCATTGCCTGTTGCTGAATCAAAAACTCGTGAGCTTAACTCTAAATGCTAATGCTGATGTAAAACATAATTTAAGAAGAAACGGCCGTAAACGACATTTCATATTTGATATTTGAAAGTAAAACCTTTTGCATTTTTGTGAAGAATTACACTTTCATTTTGCAGGGATGACATCAAGATAGAACTACATGACTAACGCTGTATGATTGGATTTGCTGCATTAAATGCAATGTCAAGGGAGGACTACCGTAAAGCACTATTATAGGTATGTATTGTGTGCTTAAAGATTGCTTGCAGTAGTGCATGCAAGTTGACGCACAGATGAAAAACTCAGGTTTTTACTAACTGACCCAAATCGCAACTCTTTGTGTATAATTTTTAAAGATTCCTCCAACGCATAATACAAAGCATAATACCTGTTTTTTTGCGAATTTTAGTCAAAATTTTATTGTGCATCAAGCAGAAACTCTGTAAGATGCAAAATATTCTAGAGTGTACCATACATGCAAGGATTCACGTTTATAAGTACGCATTGTAATGAATGTGTGTAAAAAATAAGCCCCTTCTTTGTTTTTCTTGCCGGTTTACCTGAAACGAGTCTTAACATGGTGCAGTTAGTGGCAAGAATTTGCGATGCACTTCCCTTACAATGCATTAATGCAACAAGTATTATTGTAAGGTTTCTGCACAACGTTGCATGCATGACGTACTCATGATTTCGATTTTCGAAAAGTACCACAAAACCAGATTTGGTTCAAAATAAAAAGTATACGTTGCATTGTGGCTGGGATTTTTTTTGCATACGAATAATGTGTGCTAAATTCTAATTTTTCATTCATGCCGTTTTCACTTTAGTATCAAAACGTCCCTCAGCATGAGCCATTCATACATCAGCTCAAAATGCACCATTCGAAAAACTCACCTTTAATTATATTTCTGAAAGGCTGAGGGAACTTGCTGTTAAGTAGAATATTTCCTTAATTTCGATTGGGGATTTTTGGTACTGATTTGTGATAGTTATTTTAGCAGTGCAGTAAAAATGGCAGAGCACTATATTCCGATTTCCAACCAGCCGTACTTGACAATGTACAAGTTTGAAGAAATGGATCTCCCATTTTGGAGACAGTGGTTTGAAGATAACTGGAAGTTGAGTGTGTACATTGGTGTGCTCTACGTTGCATTTATTTTCAGTTGTCAAAGAGTGATGCGACATCGGGAAGCCTTTGATCTCAGAAAACCGTTAGCTCTGTGGAACTTTGGAATGGCAGCCTTTTCCCTATTCGCATTTTGTCGAGTCTTCCCTGAAATCTTCTACTTGCTAAGAAAACCTAATGGGTTACATTCAGCGGCTTGTAAAATGTAATTACTTCCTCTAGATAGCATTCTAGTAATGAAGTCGGTGGTAATACAATCAATATAGTCGCCTGTGGTGCAACCTCGAATTGGTACACAAATTTATTCTCCCCGAGATGATGATCATGATAGATAATAACAATTTTGTCTCTGCACACAGTGAAGATCATGGAATGAGTATGGCATTTTGGGCGCTCACATACACACTCTCAAAGGTATTACAGCTTGGAGACACAGTTTTCATAGTTTTACGAAAAAAGAAGCTTATTCTTCTGCACTGGTAAGCATGTAATTTGATTGTGGCATGATGATTTTAAAATGATGAGTGAAACAAGTACAATTTTGAAGTAATCCAGTTTTAAACCATCCTCCTCTGATTTCTGATCAGGTACCATCATCTCTCCGTCATGATTTTATCATGGTATGCCTATCAAACGTATATTCCATTGCTGAGATTCGTAGGAACAATGAATTACTTTGTGCATAGCTGGATGTACACGTATTATGGATTGCGGGTGAGCATTAAAAAATAATTTGTAGAACATTACGCGACCTTGTACATGGCTTTAACCTAATCATGTAGTTTGTGAATGTCAATATACGATAATGAAATGTATCAAATAAAGTATTCTTTTCATCATGATGTTGTTTATCTTCTATACGGTGTAGGCACTGGAACTCAAAGTGCCAAAGCGAATGTCAATTTTTGTTACAATATTGGAGCTAATGCAAATGGTGACTGGATTTTCTGTGACATTGTTTTGTTTGTGGCAGTATGAATGTAAGAAAACAAATCGTTATTTTAATTAAATTTTGACAGGATAAATTTGTCAGTAAAGTATTTAATTCACCTAAATCTTGGACAACATAATAATCTTAGGATTATCTCTATCCAAATAAAGTAAGCACACTAATGCGTTAAAATTTGATTAAAATTATAATTTCAGACGGAGAAAGCGGCTGCCTTATCAGTGCACGAGCGATAACACCCAGTGCAGCAATATATTCCACACTTTTTGTTCTCTTTGCCAAACACTTCCGTGCTACCGCATTTAAGCACAAACGAAAGCTTACGTGAGCTGACGGTATTTATGTGTTATCATCACTAATATTGAGACAGATTCCTATTATTGCGTTTATATTTATTTCTGATACCCATAATCTCTGAAAATATTTTTATAACGAGTGGAAATGCGATATGCAAAAAAAAACACAAATAAAAAATGCGTACACATTCATAATTACTTTGGATTGTGTTAAAAGTTGTGATTATATCAGCTATTTCTGCAAAACATCTACCAAATGTCCATTTCCAGAAGATCTCAATGCTTTCAGAAGCTTTGTAAACGCTGTGGCTTCATGAGAACTTGATTCCATAAGAAACGAATACATTTTCTCATGCATGGAAATATGGTTCGGTTGTTCCAACTGAAAATAATTTTTTGATGATGTTGACCAATGACCACCAAGAAGGAAAGTTGGCAGAGAAGAACAAGTAAAAATAATACGAAAATGAGCTTTCATTAGATCTGTTGTACTTCAATTAAGATCAATTATACATTCAAGCCTGGTGGTAATTTCGAGCGATACATAAATTGAAATCTCAAAAAAAAGCTACTATGTACCTAAGAAGCCAGACTTACAATTAGATCAGCCTGCTCAAACGTTAGCAAATCACAGGACACCAGTTCACTCACGAGCATCTTTAATCTCAGAGTATTCTTTTTGAGAAACTCCATGTTCTCACTGATCTTCTGCTTTAACTTGACTTCACTTGAGTTTCCAACCACTGACATTACTCCAGCTGTAAAATGTCAAGCTCAATGTGCAAAAATTAAAAGTTATGGACACTTTCGGAAATTTGTGGAACAGTTTTCACAAAAGCTATCCAGGAAAACAAAATCCCACTAAAGCCATTTAACTTTTAACGGTCTGATGCACACAGCAAACTACAACAAACTGACAATTTAAACCCATGAATCCCGTTTCAAACTATTGCATTAGAGCTGTGATAAAATCTGATTGAACCTAATCATGGTTTTATGTACGAACATTCGCGTCATAACAAAACTAAACCATCCTCATATTTTGTGTAAATGCTGCTTGGTAAATATAGCCTTTCGTTTCGCATGGCTGACTATATTGTAGTTTTTATTATTACCTATGTGGTAAATTGTTAGTATTTTCAATGTATTAAAATTTACTACAAGTGACATTTTTGCAATTTTAGTACCACATGTCATACAAATAATCTCAATACATACATGTCACATTATGCAACTTTAGCTCTACTATAAACCATTAATGATATACTAAACTCACGAGATGAGATTGTTGACACCAATTCAGGGGGAAAATCATACAGTACTTACAACCAATGCCTTTGTGATGCCAGTTTGCTGTGTAATTTGTATTTTACATTATCGTCGACTCTTTTGTTTGTTTTGAAAATAGTATTACGTGGCATTACCTATGTTTCATATCTTACGACCAGTTTTATTATGCATTTAGTTACATTTCCTCTATATTGGTCTACCGACAGAAAAAAGTAGAGATATGTACATAGTTCATGTTTAGAGTGTACATTCAGAATGTCATGAGGTCATTACCATGCTTCACACATACGAAGCTTCATATTACGAAGCTTTTTCCAGCAACAGTTGATGAGATTCAAAATGATGTGCCTATACATAACTTATATACTTTATAGCGTAGCTGAGAATAATTCAGTCATTGTCATATATCAAGGTTTCATAATAAATCAAGTTAGTGTATCAATCCAAATGTGTTTTTTGTATATGATATAATTTAGCCTTGATGAACTCGTAATTAGCCTCAGTTATGAAAAATAACAAATGCATATTTTATCTCAAAGAACAATCTAATGTAGAAAAGTCAACAAAGCAGGAAATGTGAGCGTGCCATTCCTAATATTATGCAATTTCATCTTTTGTCAAGGTTTGAAAATATCGCAGTATGTGTATAAATACTTCATGAAACTTTGTATCTATAAAATGTATTAAGGCAAAATGCATATTTCCAAACAAAAATGAAGAACTGTGCTATTGCTGCATGCACTGCCCATACATTGGTACATTGACTCCAGCAATTAATTATTCTTATCTTGAATTTCGTTGATTTTACTTATACTCCCACTTATTTGTAGAGTTGTGCTTTAATCTGGCTCGTGTTCGTGGTTCACTGTACATTTGCAAAAAGTATACAGAAGCAAACCGTGATAGTCTCAGATAGCCCCTCTAATTTATCTGAAGAAGTTTCAGAAGACCAATATCCAGACTACATGCAAGACATAATTGATCAATCTCAAAAGCAGCTCATAACTTCTTCACCAATCATCCAAAACCCGGAGGAGAGTGGTGAGGCAGTAAGTTTTAATAACTCGTCAGATTCATCCTTGGAAGACGCTTCCGACCTTGATGAAGTCGATAATGGCACCACCTCTCAAAATCCAAAACTCATCGAAGAACCAGAGCATTTAGAAGACAATCAAAATTCCAGTGAAGCTTCATCTGCCGAACTTGCACATGAAGATGACCAAACATCATCAACGTCGAATTCTACGGAACCGGCAGATGCATCTTACCCTGACCATTCAACAGAGGTGGTGGACTTGGAAGCATCTCATGAAGGAGAAGAGTCAAATTCTCCTGCCGACGTGTATGACTACTCAGAGGGTTCTTTGACAAACTCAACGTCAGGTGAAACCTCAGATACACCTTCCAGTACAGACAATCAAACCGAAAATACCGATTTTCCATCCACAGACCACCAGAACTCTAAAAATAAAACATCAAATGAATCTGAAAAACCACCACAAGCAGAATCAAATGCGTCGAATAATAACGATTCAACTATGCTTCAACCGTCAATCACAACTGGAAAAGGAAAAGTTTCTCGCACTTTAACCGCAAACCAAGAAAACGTCATCGTCAGTTCTACTCCAGAAAGTAGTGATAAGAATGCTATACCAATTATCGTCTATGATGACGATCCAAAGTGGTATGGGAATGCAGACGTGCTAATTTTAGATGACTATGAAGTTTTTAGAATAAGAGGTTGCACAGACTTTTCATGCAAAGATGATTTTTAAAGCTGATTTTATTTTCCCAATTGAGTAGACTACAAAGAAAACACGTCATAAAATTGAATTACGTCACACGTTTTATAATTAGAATAGTTAGTGTTTACTTAATATTACTAGAACCATCAAACTACACATTTTTCAATTAATTTTTTAATGAATCTTTCATTTGCCAATAATATTAGCTATAAATTTTTACATGCAAATATGAATATTACTTATTATAAACAGTTTCCCACTAAATTTACCGCACCCAGTACATTAATATTAATGTGAATTGTCTGTATCTCTTAAATGTTACTCATGTTCTTACCCTAATTAAAGCTACAGAGCATTTTTAGGAACTTTTGATTGCTAGGCGTGGAAAACACTTCGCCTTCATATTGGTATGCATTTTTCCAAGTCTTTTCCGCGTTTTCTAAAAAATGTACCCGCAACCAACGCAATGATATAAGATACATGTATAGTAAGTAGTTAAAACTTATGTTTCACTCCATATCCTATAAAATGTGTGTGTGTACTACTGACGACACGGTAATGTTGAAGGTAGTAGTTTCGACGTGGAATTTACTGTTCAGTACTTCAAACTTACCCGTTGTCTATATGCATAGCGGCTAATTATAACCGCATTTTTAATTTTAATGTTCATACCAAATATATTATTTGATTATAGTATAGAATGTGAAATAAGGTTACAGTTTACGCATGTCTCAAGTAGTACAGACGATACAGTAATAAATCCAAAATTGATTACGATATTCTGCAAATTATAGGTTCTACAAGACGGATATCCTAAATGCTATCAGTTATTTGGACACCATACAGATATACTGCAGTATATATACCAGTAAGTGTTGTTGTGAGGAAAGAAAACTAATATTATCGAGCCAACGGCAATCCCTGCATGCATATACTCGTAAAAAGAAAAACGAAAACAAACTATCAGACTTTTAATGATCAGTACAAGATACTCATGCTACATAGTTTAGAGCAAGTTTATATAAGATGATGAGTCTCTGTGAAATGATAATTCTAAGAAAAAAAAACTGCGTACTGGTAAATGCGTCATGTATCCAATTAATGGATTAGTAGAAGTGCATGTTTAAAAAACATTCTTTAGGATCTTCCATCAACTTTCGGAGACCTATTGTTGTTGTTCAGCGAACGCCCAATTCCATTGACGCTTTCTCCAATTTCGATCATAGAGTTTCTATTTGATGCCAGTCCTTGTGTTTGATTATGGTTACTGCTCCCACTCCCAGAGGAAGATGATCCTGACAGCAATGCTTTAGATTTTCTGTGTTTTGCGATAATATTTTCCATTTGTGTCTGAGTTTCATCCAGCAACTCCATCTCAGGATCAGAATCCAATGTCCGCTCTGGAGTTTTCCCCTTTCGGCGTAAACTTGTTATCGGAGCACTGTACTGAGGGAGTGCCAGTGGCGGTGCTCCGATGCCATTTGTAGAGCCATAATATTGTGAGCCAGCTGTGGAGTTTCCACCTGAACAACATGAAGGTGGAAACTGGGCTCGAGTGTGGGCGTGCTGGTGAAGATATGGTGTTGACATGCACGATGCTGATTGTCTCAGAAAGTTGACCAGATGCTCTGCTTCTTCCATGAGATTATCATGGGTCACTTTTGAGTTCTCTGCAATGTCCAGCAACTTTTTTGCTTGTTCTCGCATAGTTTGAGCTTCCTATTGGAAAAAAGATAAATGTTGACATTTAAACTAATTATGAAATTAAATTAACATGAAATGGTCCATTTGTTAGTAAATATTCCATTTCGTACCTTAACAATTGAAGCGACCTGCTTTTCTATGCAGCCTACTTGACTCTGCAGTTTGACTACTTTGTCCTTTGTAGTGCCTACATAACTCTGAACAGTGGCCAGATTATCTTGCACGTTTCCAATGTCTTGTTTCATTCCATTTACGTCAGTATCCAATTGTTTCGCCTCTTGGGATACAGCCTCCAACTCCTTGCTGACATTGTGCATTGAGCGTTCCAGATGAAACGCTTTTGCAGCCGATCCGTTTGCTGCACTTCTGTCAAACGTGCCGTTAGGACTATTTGCCCCATATGGACTACTACTTCCAGGATTACTTCCGCTGCCACCATTCGAGCGATGAAAATGATTCTGATGGTACGATGAACTGTTACCCAACAAAGGAGATGCGTTAGCGGAAGAAGCAGAGCGGTGATTCCCGTTTCCGCTGTTGTTAGAATTCTTCCGGCGTTGCAAGGAAGAAAACGAATTTTGTTTCCCATAATGCCCCATCAAAGTCACATTGTTCGATACGTAGGTGTCTGCGGTCAATGTACTGAGACTTGATCCACTAGAAGCTCGCTGCGGCTTCACGTCTCCATCTAGAGGAAGCAAAATTGGTGAGGGAGAGCTGCTTCTGTCAATATCTTTACCATTTTTACTCTTTAGGCCGTTACTTGCCGGACCATTCTGCTCGCGTCGGAATTTCCTCAAAACACATGGAGGAGGTGTCACTGAAGAATTCCTCAGTGGAGTACCTAACCAACGTAAATATGTCGTTACAAATCGTCATCAATTAATTCACCACCTTCCTTGCAATAAATGACCACAATTGCATATAAAACATACTTCCTCTATATGAATTTCCCTTTCCAGATCCACGTTTTTGTATGTACGTCCCAGCCGACCCTACATTTGGTGACCTATTCAAGCTTCTACTTCCACGTTTGGACAAAGGATTCTGGTTTTCCTCGTCGCTATCATCCTCCGAGCTGTACTTGTACACCAAATCCATTTCTTGCGAGTCAATCATGTCTGATTCTCCAGACGCGTTGCTCCAAGTGTCATAGCTTCCCTTCCCAGAGGCACCGGAACCACGACCAAGTTTATTGTCTTCAAGCCCGTGCCCAATGCTGACAAAATTATGGATTCACATTATGAGTTTTTGCATTATGATAAATGATTTTGGCTCTAAATCGTGAAATTATTAAATCGTGAAAACAATTATTTCAAGCAGCATATATGATAATTTTATTATTAATATAATCTATATAAAGATATAAATTTCATCAATCAAAAACACCTCAACGAATTTTCAAAATTCATAATATTTTACTTTTCAAAACACACAACAGCAAAATATTTCATACCGACTGCAGAGGATAAAGAATAGTAAAGTAAAGATGTTCAAACAAGAAACTACCATCTATGTTTTATCATTATTATTACATGCTCAGTTTATTTAATATTACATATAAATGATTTCATTTATTGGTAATCGCTGGTTAACTTTTTATGGTTTGTTATTTAGCATAATAATATTTTAATATAGCAATCATCACAGTTTACTGTACCTGAACTAATAGAATTATCGATTTAAAAAGGAAAGCACAAAAAACATATACATTATATGTATTCGATTACAACAACGTATTCAAACGCTACATGAGTTAACTACAAAAAACAGTTTGCACTTTGTCAAATAAAATCAACGTGTTATACAATATGTAAACTTGCGCATTTAGTTTCAGAACAATTCATTAGCATAATTACGATTATTTCTGTACAAGGGTCGCCGAGAGGCACGTTTACGATTACCTCTGAAAAAACGTTTGTATAAAAAGCACTCACATGTTTCATTTCCGATAAGGTACTTCAAAAAATATCTGATACTACACCAAAATTGACGTAGGCGTTTTCTGACTTTTCTGCCTGCACTCTTGCAAGCAGTGAAATTGTTTTGACAAACATCTTTTTAGAAAGGGGTCCTGTTTCTATTAAGCCGTTTTACTCTAATATATAGCATTACAACAAGTGTTCCGACAGCATTAACATTCGATTTCCTGGTATTTTCTGAACTTCCTAAAACCCTAACTATCCGCATTATTTGAACAACTGAACGCGATTATGACTAGGTTTACGTTTATGTGTATATCAATTCATCATGATTTATCATACAGGAATACCCTTTGCAACTGTCAATATTCACGAATTGATGAGACGTTTACAAAAAAGTGAAAAATCGTATTGTTAAGCGAGAGATTGGCCTTAGTGTTAGTTATGTAGTAAATTCAAATCACACACTGGTATAAAACATGTATTAATGCACACTTTTAGCAAATCACAATAATTATGTAGGATCAATTTGGTTAGTAGTACCATTTTTTAGCAAATCAAATAAAACACGGATTATGAATTCACAATAAAGAACAGATAAACTTTTGGAATTTGGATTTAAACGAGTTGCTGGAAGAACTAGAGCTTGTAGGCGTTTTAGAAGAGGATCTTTTGGATCCGGAAGGCTTGGGAGAGGGTGGAGATCCATGCATGGATGAGTAATCAGAAGTTGAATCGACATCGCTGTCCAGTCCTTTACCAGCAGAGCCACTCAAGCGAAGTGTGGGAGTTGGCATGCGAATAAACCAAGCTTGCTCAAAACTTTCATCGTGAACTATCAGATCGGGATTGTGGTTAACAGGAG
>JAQIXX010008132.1:0-10025 GCA_034700605.1 Willowsia nigromaculata | reverse complement strand
GGTTGGAGTAATGCTACCCATTGATTATACACGTTTCCCTTGTCCATTAACGTTAAAATGTGGTATCTTTCAGGATGGATTCCATAAGGTGAAAGTATATATCTTGGACTGGCGAGTCCAAGAAAAAATGTTTCAATGTTGTTTGAAGGAAATATAAGTTGCCTAGTTACCATACCATGCTTATCAAGAAGACGTCTCCGTTCCCCTGTACTCGTAATATTGTACTTGGCAATTAGTATTTGATGAACAAAATTTTCCACGAAATATGGACCATTTCCATCAAACTGACGACCATCAACGCTTATCTTACAAGGGTGAGGGTTGCATATGTGTGGAACATTTAAGCCATGATGGTCACTGTGCAAATGTTTCCATAAGGCTTTAATTTTCAGTGGAATTGGAGGATTGCTCCCTGTTGCATTGAAATAAGTCACCAGAGGAAATTTCGGGCCTTGAATTTCTCCGGAGCAGATTTTGCAAACAATTCCGACTTGTTGATGGTAATCCATGAGACCATTTTTAATGAGAAATCTGAAGCTCGTGAACTTCCCATAAAAAAGCTGATGTGTAAATGGGAGGCTCCATTCCCAACCTTGCCGAAGATGGGCGGATGGAATGTTATCCCAAAAGATGATGAAATGAGGATCTTCATGGTTGAAGTCCGCTTCGAGGAAAAAGTAAACCAAAATCTTTCTGATATCTTCAAAATTTTCGATGAAATAAAGATGAGCAAAGCAAGATGTGTGGCGGGCTTCTTTGTAAAATTGGTAGAGAAAAACTAACGACTCGTTTAGTTTGAGCATAGACTTCTTGCTAAGATGTTTGTAACTATGGTGACGGTTATCTACATAGGACCGAACTACAAATGTAGCAACCGCCTCTGGGAAAGATTCATAAAATTTCGCAATTCTTTGTAGTGATTGGGAGGAATATTGTTGATGAGCTCCCACCACAACTTTTATAAGACAGCTTTGAACGCTGGATCTGAGGAAAGTTGAAAGATCTAATGAAAACTTATGGGTAGTATCGGCCATGCTTGTTACAAATGAAAAATTTGTAACAGAGAGCATTATTGCTGACACGATCCAGAAATTCCGGAAACAACGACATAATAACATTTCGGACTTTAGAACTTGAGGTCAGCAAAACAACTGGTCAACTGCTTACTCTGCACACGTAGTTTTAGTGTGCAAGTCAACAGTGTAATTTTCTCAATGGATTTCATTGGATTGGATGTTTCCAAATGTTAATGACACTGTAATATATATGATTTTCTAAAGATTCTTATGATAATCTAGAAAACAGTGAGGCGAACGATGTACTAATTTATATGTTGCTTTCATAGTTTTATATTTATTTTCGAAATGAAAAACAACAAAGAACTTATTTACAAACATATGCACGTGTTTTATGTAAACTATCTTAAAAATCCACGATCTTTATCTATTTTGAAATTTTTCCTGTCAACAAGAGACAGGAATATGAGTAGTACCTACTATTTACTTGGAAAAGTAAAAAAAGAAATTATATGTTATTGAAACGGCTTATGTACCATATCTGTTAAGTAACCGGCGATCTGTATCGTAGATCTTACTAGAGCAATGGGAACTAAATACTTATGCCTTGTGCATTGACATTTAAACATAATTGTATGTCAGTACATACGCACGGACATGAGCTCGCAAATGGTGCCATTCTGATTTTTATGATTAATTTGTTTACAGAAAGGAATAGATATTTAATATGACTAGATTATAGACTGAATGTTACATTCACGATGATACACGTAAATGATAACTCAAAGGAAAGTATATGCTTATTTTTCATTTCATGTCTGAAGCAAATGGTTTCAAAAATATTTTGAATCAATTATGTTCATAGTAAGCGCATGAGTGATTTTGTCCCTAAACAAGACTGTGCGTCAGAATCCACAAAATAAAAGTTACATGAAACCAGGAAATAAATTTTTTACATTCTGCAGCTCTAAACAAGAGATATGTATTTTTACCTAACTTTAGTATACCTTTGGATCTACTCTTAATCTCTTACGTTGTCCAAATAAAGTTGATCTCAACTTAATTAATTATAATGTATCACACGATCTTACAAGTTGGATATACTTCTTGGTCTGGAATCAGCGAACTGAACTAATGATATATAAAGCAAGCACACAAGCGTAAAGAAAGGCGCTGCTCAAAACATCAACAAATTTCCACAAGTTTTCTGAAGTTATTATTCATCGTGGAAAAGCTCAACATAATAAATTGTTTAGTAAGTCTAATGACAACAAGCGTTTACATCAGACGTTTGAATAGAGGTCCATAGTAATTTTATCATTAATTCAAACTAAATTTACCTTGTCCTTCATATTCCCACTGGCATTTCTTTTCCCAAATGAAGGTAGCCTAATTAAATGGCTGAATTTCAATCTTCGTTAGATAACAGTTTTAATTCAAGTTGCTTATCAATGAAGGAGCCATGACGCATAAAATTATGGTACAAATTACAACTTTATTCCAATTATTCATAAAAGAATAAGATGTCTTCAATGACCCCATACGAACCTGACTGATGAGTTATTTCACTTTTCGCCAAGTTATTGACTCTTCCTGACATTTTTACTGTTTCATATCAGATTTCTTTCGTCATTTCTAAGCATAATCTCAAAACATATTTCCTTCTTTTCACACACCATCCCACAAACTGGGATCAACGAGCCACACTTTCCCATCTTTCTTCTCCCAAACATCACGTTGTAAAAAAGGCGTACACAAAACGATTCATTTTTGTTTATCCCAAAAGCACACAAAGAATATATGACGCTCATGAATATTATTACATGATGATCATGCCATCACGTACTTTCTTTTGTTTTCCCATTTCCCATATACTCTCCCTCAACTCAAGTCACGCACGCCACATGTTCGCAGATTTTCCCTCATTTTGGATAAACAAAAGCCTTCACATTTTTTTATGTGTGGAGAGAAAAAAAAAGTCTTTTTCTTGATGATGATTATGATCATTCCTCTTGATATGACATGATACTCTCTTTTCCCTTTCATTACTATTTTTTATAGCCTTTAACAAGCAAAAAAGGCTTATTTTCTTCCATAATAAAATAACAAGTAGACAGGATTTATTTTAATAACATCTAGATAAACCTAAAGAAAATAAGCTGAGCTGCTGGTCTTTTTTTTTACTGCAATACCAAAACATCTCAATATATTCACTCTCTTTCTCCGCATTCGAATTTCTTGGTAGTAATCATCATGATGTTTTTTTTATATCTTCTTTCTCTTTCTGTTTGTATCAAATCACATTGCATGTTTTAACAGCTTCTCCTTCTTCTTTTTTCTACTCCGCTGATTTTCTGATGTCTGCTCTGATCTCCCTCTGACTTGTCGTGTGTGTGTGCTTCCTCTTCTCAAGAGAAAGATGTGTGACTTGACTCAAAGACGTTTTGGTTTGTTGGCTTTTCTTTTTTCCCCATATATACTTTTATGTGTTTTCAGACCAAAAAAATAACCAAACCAGCTAAAACTACAGAAGAGCATATCTTAATCTCTCGCTCCATATCTATCGCAGCATTTGACTTGAAAATCCATTCAGAATTTTTATCAAGATTGAATAAAAGATACACAAGGAGTAGTACACATGCTTATATCAAATGCTTTTGCTTACATAGTCGCCGGTCTGTTGAGAAGACAAGACACGGTCATGCATAAGCGAATCGTTTTAGTACGTTTATATTATTACAGGAGCAGCTGCTTAGATTTCTTTTCTAGACAACGGCTCATGAGGAAACTGATGCAACGGTTAGGACATATACGTACTAGTAGTATTTTTGCGAAAAAGAATGAAAAAATATAGCTTTCTTCAGAGACGCTCGTTTTTGCATGAGAAGAGCACTTTTGCTTCTCACTCTCATCTCTTGGTTCACTTTCACTTGTTTCTTCATCAACAGCATCATGCTTTATGATGGTTTCGGCGTTCTCGAAACAGTTCCCCTTGAGACGTTGCGAGCAGAAGATGCTGTATGTGTTGCCTGAAGAGGAATAGAATGTTTAAATATAAAAAAATCGAAGGAAAAATACACACAAGTTTCTTTCTTTTTTGGTGAAAGAGATTACCGCATTTTTGTCAATGTTGGTATTAAGTGTGATCTTCTTTGAGAGAGTAAACAAGTTCGAGGAAGGAAGGACAGTGGCCATTTTCTTGTCGGTTTGGCGATGTCAAGTCGAGTGGTTTGGTTACATACTCGAATGTCACTAAGGTGACCGTGATCAGCCAATACTTGACAATCCAAGTGCTTTTTAAAGTGCTGAGATCAAAACAAATCCAACACCGGACAACCTATAAGCCTTGGAACATTTGCTGATTAAAGTTGGAGAAAGTACGGGACAATTCAAGAAGAAAAGGTGGTGGTGGTTTTGCTACTGGCTAGTAGTGGCCTAGCTTTGGCTTTGTTGGCTTGTGTGGGGGATTCTGCAAGCTTTCTCTCTACTCATGTCACCCATATTTTCTCCATTTGCTTTCACACTCTCTCTCTGAGTCATACACTGTCACACCATTGGCTATATTTCACAATCTCCTTTTATTCCTTTTCATCAGCTCTCCTCCTCATCATCTTCATCTCTCGCCCTGCTCATTTTCATCATCATTTAGAGCCTTCATCACCGTTTCAGTCTCAACACAAACGACATTCTAATCCTTCTCACTAGCCTACTTTCTCTCTCCACGCATCTTCCACTTTCACTCAAGACCATTTTTAGTATTTCTTCAGATCTCGTTGGAAATAGAGGTACTCGCTGCAGCAATTTTAAGACTTTTTATTTCTTTTGTCCACGTAATATTGTTCACTTAAAAAACATCATTATATTCAATAAAACAACGAGGAAGGGGAAATTTTAAAAAGTTGCTCATTTTTTTTCAACCAACTTTGCTCCTGATTTTAGATTCTCAACTTCCAAGAACTCTGTGGTATTTAGTGAGACGCGTACATTTATTAATTTAAAAAGATGCTGTTGGCATTGTGTTTTTGAGTGAAAAGCAGAAAAAAAGTTGTTTTCAAAAATATGCTACTCTTTAGGATAGCTTGTTTTTCTACTTTAAAAGGGAAATTCTTTGGGTGAAATTTCATGAGTAAAACGAAGTTTTGCAATTTCAAGGAGAAAGTTTACCAATAAAAGATGTTTTTTAAATAATAAAACATAACAAGCCACTTAGTTTTTCGAAGGGAGAGTACAAAAGGACAGGTAATTTTATCTAACTTTTTATCCTATCAGCATGTCATCCAGACTGTCAAGAAGTCATCCTGCCCTTCTCCTGTCAGCTTTCTTTTGACTTGTTCTGGAAACTGTGATTCAATTCGATTCGTTATAATAGATGAGATAAAATAGACGTTATGTACAGCAATCCTGGAAATTTATTGTCCGTAGAAGATAATAAAAAGTTTCAGGAAATTGGAAACATGTTTGTTTTCTTTTTCAACCAAGTAATAATAAAGATTTAACAAGAAAATAAAACAGGTCATTATACGAGAAAAAAAGTGAATGTGTGTTCGTCATTGTCCCTTATGTAATCAGAATACAGGAGTAATCCTTTTGAAGGAAAGTGCGTAGGAAGATATTTTATTTTTGTAGAAAAGTTGCTCATGTGGAAAATGATAGAAAAGGTGGTTTATTTTCTTTGAGAAAAACATGCCACCAATTCCATCACCGACTCCGGTGGCATTCGCCTTTGTCATCTTCGTTTCTTCTTTACTTCTCCTCCTTGAGGCTACCTCCGGGACATTAGCCAATTACAGTGGCGGTGTCGGTAGTGGTGGCGGTGGTGGAGGAAAACTCGAAAAAACACTTCTTTTCGAGAGAGCCACCAACTTGAATCATCAATATCACCATCGTCATCTTCTTCGACACTATAAGCATCATCGCCCCAACGAAGAGGAATATGGGCTTCTCGATGACGATGGAAGTGCTTTTGAGCCGATGGCAACAAGAGCTGTTCAAGAACAACATCAAAGTGATGATCCAATAGATGTCTCCACGGGGATTAATGGCACCTCCAACATCATCGTCGCCACTTCAAAAACTTTGTCGTCGTCGACAAAGCAGAAGAGCCTCATTGCTAATAATAAGGTTGATTCGATGTTCAGATCCTCTGGAGAAAGCGATCTTTCTTTTGGCAGGAATATGACCGGAAGTCTAGAGGATCAAGAAGAAAGAATGATGCTCACCACTTTTGATGATGAAGATAACCTTGGTGAGAAGTTGACCTCTTCCACCACAACGTCAGTAAACTTTCACGAAGAGAATATGATAGAAAGTGAACGTGAGTCTGGAGAAGTAGCAGCGGCGCATCATCCCCAACCAATCATAACATTTACAACGCTATTCCTCGTGCTCATGTTTTCCGTTTTGTTGATCCTCACCGTAATTGGGAATGCTCTCGTGTGCCTCTCCCTACTATTTGTGAAGAAGCTTAGGAAACCGCAAAACTATTTGATTGCGTCACTTGCAGTCTCTGATTTATTTGTGGCACTGTTTGTGATGCCGTTCGCGATCGTCTTGGAAGTCTACGAAGGACAGTGGCCTTTTAACGGGGAGTTTTGCGACTTTTGGGTGTCAGGTAAAGTGGAGCTATTTTTATTACCATATGAATTATATAAAATCTACTCACATTCATTATGCAAGCTGCGGCTGAAAGTATAAGATCAAATAAGTTTTTTGAGTAAATCTATCAAATAAAATATTCATTAATGCGGAATAAAGTAATAAAAAATAGATCAAAGGCTTTTATGGATGGATGGGATGCAAGTGTAATAATAAATGAGAATATTACGAAAGATCACGTTGCCCCATCTGCTCCCTTCTTCCTTTGATTTTAAGAATGACTTAGACCAGACGGTGCACGCTACACTTTTCCTATTCATTTTTTATTGAAAATTCCATACATTTTCGTTTACCGTTTGTTTGGCCCTCTGCTTACCTCTTTGTAAACTTGAATGTCCGTCTCTCGACCGTCCCGTTCCTTTGGCGAATGAATTATGGATCAA
Organism: Willowsia nigromaculata; assembly: GCA_034700605.1. Lineage (NCBI taxonomy): Eukaryota > Metazoa > Arthropoda > Collembola > Entomobryomorpha > Entomobryidae > Willowsia > Willowsia nigromaculata. The sequence continues at coordinate 2,971 of JAQIXX010008132.1, read as the reverse complement.
CTTTTCCTCCTCGCAGAATGCCTAACTACCTACTTATAAAGCTCTCTATACATTCTCCACTCATTGCATCCTTCATCTTATTGCCCAACCTGAAACCTGCCATTATTATTGCAGGAAAAATGCAAAACTCAGCGAAAACCTGAGAAACTATTCAAGACATTCAAAGAAAAGCTGATAAAAACAAGACGAAAGAAAGGGAACGCAAAGACAAGCCAAAAAAACAGCTCATACAAGTTTTATCCGAGTGTATCAGGTCGTGTTTGTAGAATAGGAAGAGAAAGTTTAGTCGACAGCTTTTTTTCCTTTTCTTTTGTTCTCCCTTCAAGACACGAAGGAGAAGAAAAGAATGAGTTTTTTATTGTGGAGGCAATGAGCTATTTGTTGTCATACAAGTTGTCTTGTTCCTCCACCATGTTTTCTTATAGCCGTCATTTGTGATTTCACTTAACTTACTTAGAGTCGAGAGAACTCTGAAATTGCTTAAACTATGTGCTATATGGGCTTCCAGTTTTGTGCCGGTAATTTTCCCTCCAAAAAAGTCCCCCGACCAGATGTACAGTGTGTAATGGAGCGTTAAGAGAAATGGCAAAAGTTATGAGCACAACGAGAAAAAAGTTTATTTTTTCCGAATGTTCATGATGATGATAATGTTGTTAGGAGTATCATTCATGTTGCATTATAGAGAAGCACAGAGGATGGCGAGTGGAATGGTGTTTGGGGTATGGTGCCAAAAAGATGGAAACGAATGACTTTTGTGTGAAGAATGAAATATAAACCAAGGTCTTGGTCGCTCTCACAAACTTCTTTCCTTGCATCCGCATCCTTCTTTTCTCAATTCTCGGTCGCCCTCTGCAAAAAAGGATCAATTTTCTTTTAACCTTATCACATGTTCTTCACACGAGGACTTTATCAATGCTAAAATAAGTAGGTAGGTATGTAGGCTTTTAGAGAAATTGTTCTCCGTTTAGCCAAGCCACTCGCTGGGTAAAACTCCTTGAAGAAAATTGTTTATTGCTCTGCCCTAATAAAGTTAATTATCAAGTTTTAAAGCGGAATGATGTAAAGTTTGCGGAAATTTTTAATGGACATTTCAATTATGGAGTAGGCAGTAGGCCATGCCATGCCATGCCACGAGCGACCACTGTGGAGAGAATGAAACTCAATATATATTATTTTCACCAGGGTTGAATTTGATTGAGTCTATTCATGATGAATGAGATTTTGACTTTTTTATCGGGAAAGTTTGAAGTCTGAAAAGCAGTGTAAACTGCTCTCATTTGATTTGACGTAATCATTTTCTGATACCTAATCTAACGAACAGTAAGTGAGATGGAATACAGAGCATTCAAGTTTTTATTAAAAAATACATCTAATTTTTTGTTTCTTTGAAAGTTGAAGTGCGATAGTTGCATGAGTTTCAAAGAGATCCTGTTCTGCGATTATGCAAAATAATGAGGAAAAAAAGTTATGAAAGAGAACAGCCAAAAAAATGAGTGGAAGATATAAATACAAGCGATAAATGAATAACATATCATACAGAGAGGAAAAACTGTTAAATTACATGTTAGCCAGCCAAGCAGGAGTCAACTTTGTTCCACTTCGTCAATAAACTAATTTTGGAGAAGGAATTTTCTGAAGGCTTTTTACTTTTTTTTGGGAGGAAGTAAAGAGCCACGTCGTTTTAATAAATTGCTCGTTTATAATGTCGTTATTGTTGGCTTCAAAAAAGTTGAAAAAGAGTTGAGATAAAAAGTGGAAATATTTTTTTGAGTAGGCGAAATTGATACAAGGAGGAAGTACAAAAAATAAAGTTTCTCAGAGGACGTGAATATGAAATCATATCATAACTACATGAGTGATGCATATCATTTTCCAAAAATTAGTTTCAGTCTAGTCGCATTAGTAAAATATGAAGTTACAAGGTACAGTCTAAACCACCTAACTATCGTCCTTGAGCTTAGACTGAAGTTTTTCCCAAAAGGGGTTGAATTTTTTCCGAGCTTTCACTTTACAAAATTTTTTGTAAACAATGTGACACAAAAGGGAAAAACCTTACAAGTTCGTTGGAATTCATGGAAAAAAATGTGAGTAGTAAACAAAAATATTGTTTTGCATGCCACATCTGTCACAAAACATAACAGAGCAGATAGTCAACAAACTCATGTTACGTGAATATGTAATTGGTGCGTTTGTTATAAAAAAGTAAAGAAGCGTACTGTACCGTAAAATTTAAATAAAAAATTCACAACATTTTCTGTGCTTACGCATGCACTAATGTAATATGAGACTTGAAAAATGAGTTCAAACATCCAAATCATTAAGTATTGAAATGCGGAGGGAGAACACTTGTCATGATTTGTTTACAAATATATATGTAATCATTTCAATTTATAATTTATAATGACGCATGATATGTCAAGTTAAATCTACGTCTAAAAACAGCATGTTAAAGAGGATTAGGAAAAGCGGTACGGAAAGTGGAGAAGAGGATCCGTTTTCCTTGCATGTCCTTCCTTTCAGAGGCTGCGGAACGCATTTTGGCTTGTAGGGGACCAATAATCCAAAGGGGTAACAGGTTCTGTTTTCATAAAAACGACTTAATGGGTTGACTGATGCGCATTGAACCACTAGTGTTTCCTAAACTTGATCCAGGAGGGGGCAAAAATTAGTTTTTATACAAAAATCAGGCATTTTCTACATATTCGGAAAAATTTGCCTTTTTTGATGGCATTTTGATTATTTTAAACCGGGTTTTTGCCAGTTTTGCCCATTTTGGGGCTTCAAAATGCATACTTTTAGTTTTTGAAGGAGTTCGAAGGATCTGCAAAGCATTTTTCATGAAAAATAAGACATTTCAAGTAAATCTGAGACAGTTTGAAGAATATCTGAGATATTTTGAAGAATATCTGAGATATTTTGAAGAATATCTGAGATATTTTGAAGAATATCTGAGATATTTTGAAGAATATCT
>JAQIXX010008131.1:0-10025 GCA_034700605.1 Willowsia nigromaculata | reverse complement strand
TTTAATAACCCTTTGACACCAACGTATGATTTCATGTAACTTTTATTTAAGAACTTCTTTCATCATTTATAATGAAAACTTTGAGTGAGGCAAAGCATGAGCAATACATGAGCATACATCGTAAGACGGAATTGAGTAAAACACTCGTAGGTAATATCCATTACTATAATTAAAATTTGTCTTTCTTTCTCTATTGGAAAATGATGTGCAGCTGTTTTACATTAAGTTACACAACATATAAAACAGCTATCTTATATAAGGTGTTTTTTTTCGACAACATGGTATAACATGGTAGCTGGAAGTTTCCAGTGTTATAAGTTGACGTATCATTATCATTTCTTCTGTGTGTAGGCGGTTAACTTGAATTTTCTCATGTCTTTCTATGATTGTAAATCTCAATTTAAAGAAACCTAAATGAGCTTTAAATTTATCTGAATCCCCGGTTCATCTTTTTTTTTAATTCTGATTATGAATACATGAACGTGCAAACTCTCGTTTTATTTTTGCATCATTAAGTATGTTTTGAGTTAAGTTGTAGAAGATTACTATTATTTAATGCAAATAAAATCCAATAATACTTATGCCAAAACATAACATGCGCAAAAAAGCAGACAAGCCGCTAGACTATACACAAAGTCGTTCAGTATACGCTGCCTAGCAATATACATATTTATAAACGTAAGGATCTTAAAGTAAAAGAGATCACAAATTATCGGCCATCTCATGCTGCTCGTTGTATGTTGTAAGTTTCTTGAATAAAGAAACTTCGCTGTGTGCTACCTCCTTCCATAAGAATACGCTTCCAGATTAAATTTTAATTCAAGTGTAAATCTTTCATAGCTTTTTTTCCTTTCAATTTGAATTTACAGAGATCAGTCAGTTAGTAACTTATTTCTGAGTTTTGCTACTCGATATGTTATATGCAGAGACTTTCGGTATTTTCACTTGGTTAGACAGCTCGCTTCATTTGATTATTTAATTAGGATTCCTCCCCAATTTCCATTTACATGTACATACATACAGGCCATGAACACTTGCGTGCAAAATATATTGTGAATTATTAGTTAGATGAAGTCATTAAGACCTAATGTATGAATAAGACGCCTGGATAGCAGGTCTATGTATCAGAAGTTTTAATTTCCTGATTGGCGTTTTCTTAATAAATAGATTATAAACCAGTTCGTAACGTAGAAAATAGCTCTTCGTAATTTCGGATTTAGGGAATAGACGAGGATTTCTACTTTATTAACTAACATAAAATCTAAAAAATTATTATACACGCTGCTCCTCCCGCCTGACATTCGTATGAATCTTATTTAAATTTTCATCATTATTTTGTTGCTGCTAGCGCGTGTTATCGTTTGAAATTTACTGTTAGACTTATTATCTCATAATCATATCTCATAATGTTAAAGGAATCTCACAGGGAATCATTCGTATTTGGCGTATTTAATTTGCTTAAATACATTTGTATAAATGCATTTTTAAGAACATTTGAATTATAGAATAACGCTTTCCACGACTTCCCCAGATGTTACAATCATACATTATTTAAGTCAATCCTGCTTTCATACATTGTCTGTTAATTGAAAAGTCTTGTCACTTTTGATCTTTCGCTCAAAATATTTAAATTTTTTACTTGCCATGATTGACATACATCATTTCTCAGCTACTCTTGTGCTTTTCATAATTCATTGGCATGAGAGCAGTAGCTGTAGCAAGAGAGTAGTAATAAAGCAAAATAATACCTCGGAACAGATTGAACACCTATTAGATCCCAGTATTGTCCAAAATTTTGTAAAATAATATCCCGAATCTTGGACATATCCTAAAATAAAAAATGCTTCTTAATCAAAATTTTGTTCCTTTGATTCACTGGAACTTTCGAATTTTCAATTATTTTGGGCCAATGTTGTTTCTTCCAGACGACCCCAAAAATGGGAACATTAAACTAGCACCTAACCCCGCTTCAAGAAAATTTGCAATCAAAACTGTAATGACGGTTGTTCTAAACATTGTACTTTGGAGTCAAACCTATGTAGAAAGAGAGAAACCTTTATATCTCCTTGTTCAAGGATCGTTCATCCTCATTCTGTTTACTGGTCATATTCCTATGCTCATTGAACATTACAGAAAACGCAAAGATCTCGTAGCTTTATTCAAAGCTTTTGTCGAGTTTGAGCGTAGACATGAAGGTAATTTTAAATGCTTTGTTTCAGCACGTAAGAATATTTTAAAAGTCTCATGACTTCAAATTTGCTTGATATTTTTAGAAACAAGTGTTGCTGGTAAGCAGCCAAGGCGAGCTGAAATGGCTTTCACATTGAAGTTCTTCATATGTTTGATGATGTACACAACTTTTCTGTTATCAACTTCGCTTTTCATCTTGTATCTGACTTTCCCCTGTTTTCCTGCAAATCCCGCATACTTTTTTCTGGACCAATGTAAACCTGGAGCCTACTTCAGTGGATATCAAGCATTCATGTTTAAAATTTTTACGGCATACATCACAGCTTCTACAATTCAGTTCAGTGCATCTACATTGTCATTTCAAATGATCATATTTAGTACACTGCAAACAGTGTGCTTAGGAGAATATCTTCAAAACTTGGAAAGCAAGCTGTTAGATGGTAAAATGAGGAATGACCATTTTTGCCAGATCTATCGTGAAATTCAAATAATCTGTAATATCTACAACTATCTTCATCGCCCATGTCTTGCCGTTGCATTCACAATGTTTATTAGTTTTGTTTGCATATCCTCAACCTATGCCATAATTGTGTTAAATTCTCAGGTTCCTCTTCTTTTTAATATTCTCTTTCTGTTTGGTGTGCTAGAATGTTTTGGTACAAACATTCAACTGGATGGAAAATGTCGCTCGTCAGTATATCGAATTTCTAAAAAGTTATTAAGAGTTGTTCGATCTACAACATTGGTTCAAAAAAGCAGGATCTTAAGACGACACGTAAGGTCTTGGTCAACCGTAAAAATCTATTTGGGATCCGTAAATTACTTTGATGAATCAACGCCTCTAAATTTGGTAGCGTTTAATATGGACACTGCAATAAATTTTATTATGATGAAGTAGTTTAAAAGAATAGTAGTGACTAGAATATCCATTTCGTAACTCAAAATTTGTAAATAAAACAGAGTAATGCTGCGGTTTATAACAATATTTCATATTTTAATCAGAAGTCAGATCGTGCCAGCAACATTTTATAAATGATTTCAATAGCTACATAATTTTGTTCATAACAAGTTGTATATCGTAATAATAAGAATATTGTACAGATTTTATTTTAAATCCTGAAGTAATTGTTTCATCCAGAATATAAATATTTAGCACTAAAATACTTATATAATATTTTATTTCAATAAAACCAAGATTTATAAATTACTAATGCTATATTCCAACGAAATCCGTTTCTTTATCTTATTGACAATAAATGTTGGCTACATCAGGAGCAAGTTGACAATTTGACCAAAAGCGTAGTTTAACATTACCAATGGAGTGAACTTATCGATGTAGTTTACTTCTCCTAGTTTGATTTTCAAAGGCTGTAAAGATCTTACAAATCGTGTTGCCCACATTCTTTCCGTTTTCATGCTCACTCCTGGAACAACTTTTTCATTTAGAAAGGCAATTGTTGACAATGACACACTATTCACCTTTGAAAATGTTCCGTATACAACTACAATGGCCAAAAATGTATCAAGAAGAACATTTGGGTATATTACAAGCAAAGGGAAAGTAAAACTTGAAGAATATGTAATGAGCATGTAGCACGCTATTATAAACCCATATAGAACACCCCACATAATAGACACTATACTGACATCCTGATGAATCAAATTGAAATATTTGCAGAGAATTTGAAGCTCACGATATATTGGCAAATGGCGTCTGAGGAAAAATGTAATGGCCAGTTGCGCTTCATTCGTTTGATGATTTTCATCTGAAAATCTCTCGTGTAGTAAACGAAGGCATAACTTTGGATGAAAAGCATTTCCACAACTTGAAATGCAAATGTTCCAATTGTGTCCAAAAGGATGAGTAAGCTGAACAAGCTAATTGCAAGTTGATATATATATTCTGGTAATTTCATGGGCTGGATTATTTGATGCACCATTTGAGAATACGCAAGATCTTCGCAACTCTCCAATAGAAAATAGGCCATAGTGGCTGGAGAGCAAGGTGAAAATGTTCTTTGAAGTGCATAAGCAAACGAAAGTACAACTCCTGTACAGATCCCACAAATCTGGACGAATTGAATGAAGGGTTTTTCGATATTCCCTATTACATGATTTGGTAAATCAGTTTGATAGCTTTGAAGGAAATGAGATTCTTCAAATTTTAATAGCAAATTGAATAGTTCCACAACTCGTGGGTAGCGTCGCACATACACCATTTTAGAAATAAGAAATGTCACGATGGTCGTCGCGTACAATGTACAGTCAACGGTGGTTACCATGGGAACTATTTGCTTGTTAAGGAATATTTGAGACCAAAGCATGAAAACAAATATCCATCCTAACAATATTTTTGTTTCTTCCCATTTGATTGATAATGGAGACTTCGAGTAAATCTGCTGCTTTCTTGATTTTAAAATTTGTGTTTGCTTCTCGTCCGATTTTGGGGAAGTGATACTTATTGGAATAGTACCACAAGTATTCTGAAGTTTTAGGTGAAACTTCCAAAAACAAATAAAATTTTCTACCAGAAACATACTAACTTTGCGAAAGACTCAACTTTGAAAAGTACTTAAAGCCAAGTTTGTAGAAAGAGAAATGAATAGATAGAAAGAATAGACACAATCAAATGGGGTTTAAATCCAATCAAATTAATCGATAAACTCATTTATTTGAATTGTCAACCTATTTGACGGAATACTTTACATTGGAGCTTAAACCTTAATAGAGTTATGTCAGGCTTTGTCTATGCGTGATTGTCAACATCAGCACATTATGCTTGTTAGTCCTGTTAGACTGTGTTTTTATGGGCGTTGCTTCATGAAATTCACGCAGGAAGGGGATTAAGAGATAAGTGTTGGCTTCATACATGTTGCATATTACTACAGTCAAATGTGTTGTGGTGTCATTATGTAGATTAGAGTTTGAATATTTCCGGGCGTATGATTATTGAATAGAGAAAATAAACATTTAGCAATAGGCTCAGAAATTTTTGGAACAAACAACATTAATGTTAAATATGAAATTATAGTTCGTCATTTTCGGCGGCTGCCGGCAGGGAGTATTAAATTGCTTAGTGAAACACCGCGATGGAAGATAACAAATATATGGAGTTTTAGAAGATATAGAAGTAGATATTATTATGTAGATGTGATCGTTCCGCCTTCGGAAAGTTCTCATAATCCAGTTCTCATAAAGAGCCAATTCGCATAATCGAGTTCTCATAAAAGCTAATTCTCATAAAGGTACACATTCTCATAAAGCGACAGCTCGTATAAATTTTAATTCTCATAATGCAACTTTCCCATAATATCAAATATTTTCAAAGCAATTGATTTATAACTTCAAAAATACTTAATCTCATTGTAAGATGTAAATACATATTTCTTATGCACAGACCTATTTACTGTCACTTATTTTGATTTGTACACGATTTTGATAACGAAAAAACAATATTTGTTTAATTATTGCAATTACAAGTAAGCACATATAAGATGAATGCAAAGTCTGAACTAATCTAAATAATCGTATAAGCAATACGAAATTGTTTATAAACTTTAAAAGGTGAAAAGTGTTAACACCTAAGTAGTGTTATATGAGTCGAAAATATCCTGTAATGCATGAGCCTATATTTCAAAAATTGTACCTCTCCCTGGGCTGAGCATACTCCATTGAGGTTATTTTGCAATATGCGTATTTTGCATGGAATATCCCTATAGAGTTTCACCAAGAAGGAAGTGTACAACTTAGATTGTTATATATTTACTAGTCTTCAATTATATATTTTCTCATTGTCAGTAAAATTTCCTATAAACCGTTTGTATCTACTTCAAGTCTATAAGGATTGAGTAGGGCACTCATCAGAGTATCCAAATGTTAAAACATAACATAAAACTAAATTTATTACAGCCTGACAGTAGCAACTAGGATGTTGCTTTTTGGGCGAAGGATTCAAAAATGTGTTAGATAATGATTTTTGTATTGTCAGCTTAATCAATATTTTGAAATTTGGAACTACGCAATTTTACAAAAAATGATTATGAGAATATTATGAGAATTGACCATTTATGCGAACGAGACATTATGCGAACACATTCGTTATGACAGCTTACCATTATGAAAATCCGCATTATGAGAACATGTATTTATGAGAATTCGTTTTATGTGAACTTTCCTCAGACCGATCGTTCGTAATACCTATAACTGATTAAATACAATACAATTGTAGATTCTCATCACCGCTGAAATTTCATTCGACCAAATATTATAAATTCTTAAGTATTTGTGATGGGTTTATAATAAAATATGACCTACCCAACTAGAAGGTTCAACATTTATAACAATTGTGATTTAGTATGACTATAATGGCAGTTGTTATTTCATATTACGAGACTCCACAGAGTAGATTTGGCAATTTATTAATTCCGCAGTTAGCTAATATTTGATAACAAAAGCACCAAAGTGAAAAGCGACAGTCATTACGGGGCTTAAAGTGAATACAAAAGCAAATATTATAGTCCAAGTGCTTGTACCTTGCTCTGTTTTCATCAAAATAAATCGTAAAGACGTTTACTTTTTTCTGATAAATGGTTTGGCGACTTTGGTTATCACTAATCTCCTGGCTTAACGCATGCAATTTTTTAATATCTAATTCTTAACTTATTTCAAATTTAATAGTTTTATCTACCAAAGCACGTGCAGAATGACGTTGATGGTAATGGCGACAGTTAAAAACCGTTACAATTTCAAAGTATTCGGCTTGATTATTGGACCTGTAGCTTTTATTAGTTCAATTCAAGGCAACTTTATGGCTGCTGTACTATGTATTTCAGATATTTAATTGTGTTTCTGTAATGAAAGGATGGATTTCTAATCAATTATTAAATTGAATCAAAAGCATGTAATATTTCCTGATGCATTTCCTCAAAAGACTTAACTATATCCGAAAATGTGGGCCTAGTTTTTGGGTCTTCCTGCCAGCAGTGAAGCATTAGATTGTAGCTATTTTAGTCAAAATTAAAAATTATTCAATTTAAATTAAAGTCAGTATGATTATGGCGTAATACTAATAGCTCATTTATTATACCAACTTACATGTCTGCTGTTGCATATTTTGGATTCCCTTGCCTGAGGCCGTTTTCCAAGCTTGAAACAAAACCAGCATTCCAACACAATCCAGGATAGGGCTTTTCTGAAAGGGTGAAAATTTCCCAGCATAACACCCCAAACCCCCAAACATCGGACTTGCTGGAAAACACCAAATTTTTAAGGGATTCTATGGTCATCCAACGCCATGGCAACGGTTCCTAAAAACCAAAAAATTGAGATAATGTAAGCTTCAAAACCTTTTGTTCTTGTAATCATTTTAAATAAGATACCTAAATTTGACCTGGTTTTTCTTGACATATTGAGAATATGAGTAAAGTTGTCGGGACAATCCAAAGTCAGTTATTTTAGTTGTCAATTTTTCATTCAGCAGAATATTCCGGATAGCCAAGTCTCTATGAATGATTTTTGAATTGGAGAGAAATTCCATACCCCGAGCAATTTCTGTGCACCAGTTCACAAGTTGGAAATTGTCAAATTCTTTAAAACTGGGCGCAGGAAGTGTTTTCGTATTTTCGTAGCTAAAATAACATTGATAGATTCCATTAAATACTATTCCTGCAATATTTACTTGTGTTCTAATTTAATCTATTCTATTCTGCTTTTACTTTCCAGGTGAAAATCTCATCCCAATTTGTCCATTTATTACGATATTTTTGAATGTTCTTTTATTTATCTTTATAAATGTTTCCAACGATCCATGTAAACAGTATTCCATGAGAACCAGAACTTCACCTAAATTGTTATCCAAACATTTAGAACCATTCTATATATAATAATTCGCCATATACTAATCTATTCAAAAGCATTTTAAGATTTGTACAATTGTACATATATTTTGCAAAGCTAACCACTTCGTAAGTTCTCAGTACAACACCCCACCATCAAAGCCACATTCTCGTGCTTTCCCACATATTGCATAACTTTTATTTCCTTTAGTAATGATAGTAAGCAATTAGAACTGGAACCTGGCTTAACAGTTTTAACGGCGACGGGGACTCTTTCTGCTTCATTATAGTCTGGTTGTGTTTTATGGCTTAAAATTACATCTCCTTTGTAAACAATGCCAAATTCTCCTAAACCCAAAAGCGCTTTTTTATCTAATTTAAAAAAAGATAACAATCATAGTTTGTCATCGCAAAAAATGTGAAATATTTACATGCATTGTAAATTATAAATATATATTAGACTTAAGACAAAAACTGAAGTTATAATTAATACCGTATTTGATTCTCGATATTGGTATTTCATATTCCTTGTTATATGGCCTGTTTTCGGCCAAAAGCTCTACAGAATAAAGGTTTTCATTTCCTGTGGAGACGTTATTGGTTTCCTCTACATCTAGTCCTAAACCATTTAGAAATTCCTGAATTTGCTTTTCAGATAAATCGTTTATTGTTACTTTTCGGGGCCACCACCACCTCATTATCAGTACAACCAAAAGAGAGGAAACGACTACGCCAAGAAACAGAGCGGTAGCAATTATTGCACCGAGAGCCACTGGTGACAAAGCAGAAAAATTGTGTGGTTCAGTTTCTGTAGCTCACAATTTAGGTGATTCTATAGTGGTAACCAATTCTACTTCCGTAGTAGTAACTACTTCTGGGATAAAATCTGGATATTCTGGATAAATCCTCCCTCTTCGTAGTAACCTTCTCAACCTTTCTTTTGAATCAAAATAGTCAGTTTTGGTAGTTGTCAATGGTGGTCGTTCTGTGGTCGTCAAGACTGCAAACATAGGAATTTGGTGTTTAATGAGTAACGTATCGCTAGTTTGATACGAGATTTGCAACAAATTTTTGTCAGCATAAAGTTTGTAGTCTGAAAAACATGTAGATTTTCCACAAGCAAAACAAGACAAGTAACTTAAAAAATTGATGATGATATGATATGCTATTTACGTGGTAATATCCATCCGTCACAGAGCTTCATAGAATATAGAGATTTGTGGAACATATCGCTTCTGCTTATATCTGCAATAGACGATTGGACGCTTGTTCCATTTCCAATGCAATCCTTATTATTGTAAAGTATTGCACAAGTTTTTTTGCCAATTCTAATTGACGCAGGTCTTCCAGCCCACGCATTGTCAAGAGCTATGCACTGTTGACTTACCAAGCAAAGTTTTTCACGTTCTCCTGATTTCAGAAGATTTTTAGAATGAAAGTTAAGTATTTAAGGTATGTAAGCTTCAAATTAAACTTACCACCGAAATTTGTACTTTCGAATAACTCTATTTCCCCCATGTCAGCTGAAGTACATGTAAAACTACAGTGGCTAATTGCACGGTAATCATTAAATGTCCAGTGGTAGAGATTTTGGTGGTATGGTGTACCAAATCTTAGTTCGATGCTCTGCCAGTTATATCCAACGGGGTCGTCCTTACATTCGGTGTTTACGTATATTTGAATACAGTGACCATTAGTTTTAACAGATTTTGTAGCGTTTGCGAACCTTTTTGGCCTTTAATATCCATATATTCTCCTAAATGCATCATAAAAATGGAGAGTTTCTGATAAGCATGTAAATGCAACCATCATAATTTAGAACTGCTAAATATTTCGATTTTAAATGAGGCGTTTGGAACGGGTCCGGTGACATCAATGTCACAAGAATTTGGACAAGGTCCCACAGATTGTATTTAGTCATGCACGCCCCATGCCTCCAAATTGTAATGTAAAGGAGAATTTGGCAAAATGTCAAAAAATGACCCAGTACAGTCAGATCCA
>JAQIXX010008130.1:0-10027 GCA_034700605.1 Willowsia nigromaculata | reverse complement strand
AAAATGTTAGTAACTAGATATGAAAAATTAGTAAAACATATTTGTACTGAAAATCTTTACATGGAACATGATAACTAGTGATATATTGTATGGGTATTTACATTTTTAAAGTTTGAAAATTAAAGTTTCATTAAAAAATATATGTATCTTAAAATTGAACACTTACACCTATAGGTTGATTTAAAAAGAAATATAGTATTATGAAAATGCACTTATCAAATACTTAATAATCAATTACTTCTGTGATCAGGATTCAGGCATAAGACTCAGACAGAATTCTACAGTGAGCCAAAAACTGACTATGCGTAGGTGACTAACTTATGATTTCAATTCCAAAATAGCTAAAGAAGAAATAAAAGCCTTGCGCAAGTACTTTTTCTGTTAACTTATAAAAATTCACCTAACAGAACTATACTCCATTCTTTCATTGAAAATAGTATTATGTGAATATCTGAAAACAGACTGCTTCAAGTTCCCCCAATAATTAATCTTTCCATTCACTATGTCACTTATGTTTTTAACCTTCAAATAAAAACACAGCAGAAACAAAATTCTTGATATTGGCCAACATATTCTCCATGCTTTCGTTGACTATTAGCTGATATACATGCGAAAGTCATCTTCTCCACCCTAAACCAGAGAAACATACAATGATAATTCTTATTTTTTAGTGATCTGTACCATGTGTTTAGTACTAATTATTTAAATTTGGCTTAAATCGATCACGATTGTGATTTTGAAGTGTTTTAAACTATTTGTACTCTAAAATCCCAGTAATAATTTACCATTGCCGATTAATCAAATACAAAGCTATTCATGATCAAGCAATAATGAAAAATTGGATTTCAATTTAGGCCACAATGTGCAATGTGCAAACACGTGTCAAAAACACAAGAAATTTGGATAAATTAAATAGGTACGCTTAAAGATTTCTGTCCCTTTTTTAAATTAATAGGCTTTGTTATAATAAAAGGCAGATTCTATCAATAGTCATTAGAACATATTTCTTACTTTACTGTGCCTCTTTGGATGTTCCACCCAAATTAATTTATGGAATCTGGCAAAAATCAAAATTGAAAGTTCCAGTGGCATAACATTAGCATTACGATATTATTAGTAAATGTTTAAATTATAGTCTGCAAACAATCAATAAAATGATAATTATTAGTGTTTGCAGTGTGGTCCATAATAATAATTTATAAAATGCCAACAATTAAATTTGTTTAATTCTCCACCAAAACTAAAGGGAAGCTTTCCTTAGCATAAGATTTAACATTTGAGATTAATAGCAATTCATAATTAAATATTAGGTTGGATGCGAAATTTAATTAAACTTGTTCAGCTACATGCCCACACACAAAATATAAAATGTACTTATCTTATCACATGACAGAAATATACTAATATATCGTAGCACCAACCACAAGTAACATTGTCAATAAAGAATTTTATGTAGGATGTGGTAATTTACGATAATCTAAAGTTACATAAAGTGATTTTTCTCTAACATGTGATTTAGTTCATGGAATCAATAGCAAATAATAATTAAAGATTGGATGAGATACAAAATTTAATTTATTTGAATTACGTGTTCACACGCAAAATGTTGGAGAAGATTATCTTCATAATACCAATAACAAGCAAACACAAACCAGGATGGACCACAATAAGAGATGAAAGTTGTCAAAATAAATTATGAGCTAAATGTGGACATGTGTGTAGATAAAAATTTCTTGGTCTTTAGATAGCTCCTATAAAATGAATTCCCATAGTCACAAACACTATCAATTATGCGTCTATCATTTTGTACCTGTTGTTTTGGATTTTTTACTGGGACTTAGTTAGTGTAGGCACAATAATGCACGGTTTTACTAATAACATAACTTTAAAAATTGCTGCAAATCTTATTCTATAAGCGAATGTGATCGAAGATTGCAATATTGCTTTCGTTATTCAATATCCCCCGGAAGCTTCACGGTCATTACTTTGATCAGAAAAGTTTATTAACTAATACTCAGAACATGGGTTTGCATCCCTTACGTTTCAAAACAAATTTATCGCAATCAATGCCTAACACTATTGTCTATTTTCCTTGTTGTTAGAAATTGCACCAGAACCAAAATTTCTTAAACTTTGCATTTGATATTGTATACAATTTTATACCAACTGTTATGTCATTTTTGATTCTAGGAATAGTTGCATTTTGAGAACTGGTTTTTAAGAACTTCCCAGATGTAAATTATAATTCCATCCCATTTGTTAATCATATGAGAAATTTAGGCAATTTTGACTAGACAAAAAAACCTTTGCATTATAGGTTTTTTGTTTAGTCAATATAACTTCTATGTTAATAATATCTGTCCGTAAAGTGCTTTCCTTTCTCTTATTTGCACTTGGGGTAAACAACCGCAACATAAAATTTTCATCCTCCATGTTTAGTATTGGCTATTGTGGCAGTGCTACAACTTATCGTAGTTATATCATTTTAAAAATTTGTGGAATATATATAAAATTTAAAATCATGAGACTTTCCATAAGGTCCTTGATTGTTGCCCAAATCGCGTTGCTAAACAGCATCCCCAACATAAAATTATTTATTCCAGCGACCACGCTCAATAATAGTTCAGGCAAATCCTAGACTTTTAGCTTCGACAAACCTTAATCGAATACTTTACGCTCACTTAACTGTATACGCGATGAAAGGAATACTACTTACAAAAGAGTTGCACTCACGAAGTTTCCATCTAACCGGAAATGACCTGATTCGATTTAGCTTTTGGTTTTTGCCATGCTTCCTAAACCTGGCTGTACTCAACTTTGTAAAACAGAAGCATCATGAACTCGTTCGCATTTTTAACATTATATATAGCCAAGTACCAATCCAATCATCTCTACTTCTCCGACTACTAATGTTAGATACGACAATTGCCAGTATTATGACTCCAGTTTTATACACATTGCTTTTATGTTTCACTAATCTCGACCCAATCACTCCATTTCTTTCATTGCATCTTAAAAAATTCCCAGCGCTTCTATATTCTTTGAAAATCTTGCTACGCGCCTACGAAAATTGGAACTTCAGTTTTTTTGTTGTGTTGACTTGTCTTGTATTATATAATGGAATGCTTAGCTGCTACGTGGCTGTATGGATTCTGACAAAACATGTTTACAAGTCTTTGGAGAAAGTATTATTCAGGGAAACAACGATGGAAAAATTTAAAACTATTTGGAGTAAATACCAGCTTTTACATATTCAAATTGGGCTAGTAAACGACTGTTTTCAAGAACTGTTAGCACCTCCGTATAAAGCTGTTATGATGACTCTCGCTATATTGTGGGGATGCATTCTGATTCATACTGGGATGCGTTCTACACTTACTACAAATGAGTTTGTAAGTTGTGCTTACTGCATAGTGAACATGTATGCTTTAGTTGGGATTGGATACACGTTTCCTGGGCAGGCCAACCAAATAAGTGTGAAACTAAAACGATCAGTCAAATTTACATGCGTTAAAGTGAACCGATATCAAAGACGGGAATGCTCGAGAATGATGGGTGCAATGCAAGATGTTCGAGTGAGGTTTGGCTCTGTAAACTTTTACGAAACCAGTACGGCAGCAATTTTGCTAGATTTTCTAATAGAGAAAACTATAGCTGTCGTTCTTTTATTTAATCCGTAAGTATTTTGTCAGAATTAACGTTTATTGCGTAATTATTGTTAGTGGCTAACTGATAATTGATTTCTTTGTCGGCTCCAAATTTACAATAGTGTTAAATAGTAAATGATGTTACTTATTCTAGGAATACATTTTTGTATCTATTTAAAATCATATTTAAGGCATAAATTTTAAGCACATAATTTTACTTACAAGGGATACGCAAGAGGTGGTAACGCGAGAATCTAGTGGAAATTAGATGATTTTTATGAAATCGGTCATGGCAAATTCATTGGTACTAGTCAAAGTCCCGAATGCGCAAGTTGAACAGCACCAGAGCATTATGAATTGCAGAAATAATGCATGCTCCAAGCAATTGGTAATGGGTTATTAATACCATTACTTATAAATTTCGTTATTTATACGCCTTATCTCTATTGGGAAAGAATACTAGGCTGTAAATATGATAGTTGGAGAATATTTGGTACTATTTTGTTCAGGTAGAGTGAAAGCTGAATGCGGAAGCTGCAAGAAACATAGTACGATCCGAGTTCTAATTCACAAAAATGCCATTTTTCAGACTATTCCTACTAAATATACGCAAAAACTGTTCCAATTAATGTCGAACAGTTATAACTACAGCATAATATACTCTTCTAATTGAGATAGGGCACATAAATAAACGAAATGAATGAGTACTGGTATCGATAAACGAGTGCTGATTGATTTGAGCATGCATTACTTCTGCTCCCGTGCTGTCCAACTTGCGCATTCGGGACTTTGACTAATACCAATGAATTTGCCATGGCCGATTTCATAAAAATCATCTCATTTCCACTAGATTCACGCGTTACAACTTCTTGCGTATCCCTTGTCAGTTTAAGAGATAATCTTAAGCATTTTTTTCAATTTTTGGTACAAATCATTCATTTTTGAATGGCATTTGTTTACTGTTAAAATGTTTATGTGTTTTGTACAACTTTTTCTTCATTCCAAAATCACAAATTTAAAACTACTTTTCAGTAGCAAGCAGTTTCTAATAATAATAATGTTTTTTACAATTGAATTGTTCAAAATTTGTTTTGAAAAAATGTGGTAAACCTAACAGTTAAGAAGCGACTGATGACGTAAAGCACAACTCGGAATTCTTTTTAAACTTGACAGTCACATTTTTTTTAGCAGCAAGATATTGTCAATCATCAAATAAATAGCCAAAAATACAAGTTAACTTAATTAGACGGCGTGGATCATAATTTTATACGTAATTGCGTGATTAACTGGTTTTATCATTAAATTGCAATTTGCAAAGATTCTCGTCATTACACTTGGCGGGGTCATCTGCTGAAACAGCTTAATTCTCTGGCATGAGACCTGATTTTTTTCGAACCCCTACATACTACCAGTGTCCAGCGATGAAAGGAGCAATATCATTTTGTCAGAATAATTCAAATAAGTATTTGCCAATTACGGCTCAGGTGTATACATTTTGGTAAAAACTAATTTTTATTTCAGTAAAGGGCATTGTACAAATAAATTGACAATCAAAAAAATGCGTATTATTTAAAGGTAATAAATGCGGTTTCTGGTATTCCTGAATTTATGTATATAGTTTGTTTTCATAAGACTTAAAGCAGCGATATTTTACAGACTAGAAATTATTGAAAAATGTTATATACTTTCATTAGCTGTTAGAATAGAATGTGAAATATATAATACTTTATTAAAGTGATAGCAATTGTTTAATATCCATCACAGTCACCACCACCCGTTTGACAGCAGGCATGCGACCTGCAATTTCCTGGACAGGATTGTCCCGCATCACACTGAAGCTCAACCCCACGACATGTCCAGGCACCAGTATATCTGCATTTGCATTTGTGTCCCTGACTGGGCGCTGAAGAGATCACACAGCCACCCGAATGGTAATCGCAGTCACATCCTGAGATAACATTATGCAATATTTATTTAGAAAAATCATAAAGTATAATCATAATCATGAAAAGTATATAAATTATGGAATTCAAAGATATTTTTACCTGAGACGATCTCCAAAATGGATGAAAACATAACCAGGGCTAAGACGAGAGTTGCTCCAAATGACTTCATGATTTCACTTGCAAAACGTAAAATATTACAAAATTTTTATCTTTTGCTAGTTATTGGCAGAATGTATTCAAGTTTGACAGTTGGTAGGTGACTGATGAAGAAAATTCCAGTTCTCAGTTCTTTTTATAGTTGACATTTTGATGTTTATGAATGAAGAGATTTTCGTTTGGCAAATGTTTTGTGTTTCTCGTTTTAAGAAGGAGTGCGTCACAGCAAGAATTTCAAGTTGTCTCAATGAATGGTTCATAAGAGAGAAAATATAACGTCATCAGCTTGTTTCATCTTCAAATTATGTTACAAGCTGTCTTGTCACCTCACGTGGCGGGGTTATCTCCTTAAATCATATTTTTAGACTGGTGTTGTGACGAGGCAGACCATAATATTTATTTAATGATGCAATAAGTTGGATTGGTCCAGTTTGGTTTTATTGGATTTATTATGGATAATGTATAAAAACAACAAAACTGGTCGTTTTATTTTCACGTGTTTATGAATTTGCATTCAATAAGTGTGAATAATGATCGTCATTTCACGTGGCGGAGACATAGTTGGTTGAAATATTTTTAAAATTTTATTTTGCAATCAGACTGAGACAATTTTTTTTTTGGATTTATCTGATCTTATCTCTTAATCAATTTCACTAAGCTGTTGACCATAAAAACTACTGAAACTTTTTTTGTCAATACTAAGCTGGGATTCAACTTAAACGTGTTTCATGAGAATTAATTTTAGTCCTAAGATCCATTCAAAAGCATACGCCAGAGATGCATAAACACAATGTTTGTATTTACGAAAAGGTGAAACGCTTAAACTTTCAGTAGCTTCAATTTGAACTCATTTTAAGAGATAACCTGAACCATGTAATTTCCAACCTTTTCACTCATTTCATAGTTCCGCGCACGTACACGAGGACACGGCTTGAGCTTATAAATTTAATATACTATAACCATTAATTTGCCTCTTGTGTCACAAACTATTGACCTAGTGAATCTGGTAATCATATGTTTAGTACGTCAATCAAAATGGCACGTGTTTATCTCTGAAATGTTTATGTGATTAATTAAATGTTTTCAAACTCCAAAAATCACAGATTCTTGCAAACATCACATTTCTTATGGTTAGATCTCCACGAACGGCTTTACAGGACTTATAGTTATTTATTGTTCTCTCGCGTTTATACATTAAACACTTTATAGATTATACAAATAGTATACATGTAACTTTATCTATTGGGTATAGGAATTCGTACAAATATCAAGGAAGCAAAAAAGTTGCCATCGTTAGACAGCCGAAAAAATTTTTGACGGTCAAGTATCTATTCCAAAGGGAAATCCCTAGTCTAAGATATTTTTCATGCCTAGGTTTCCCTAAAACCTCCGGTATCCCTGACAATCTCCGCCACCCACCTGGCAGCACACAAGAGATTTGCAATTTGCTGGACAGGATTGCCCCATACTGCACTCAAGTTCATCTCCGCGACATGTCCAGGCTCCTGTGTATCTGCATCTGCATTTGTTTCTCTGACTTGGAGCTGTAGAGATCACGCAACCTCCCGAATTGTATTCACAAGCACATCCTAAAAAGGAAATGTGAAAATTCTCTATACAATGGATGCTCAATTTCATAATCACATATTAGTTTAAAAAATTATTGCACATGTGCACTCTTGAGGGGAGAAATTGGGGGTTTAAGAAATCTTACCAGAGGCAATTCCCAGAGCGGAAGAAAACACAATGATGGCTATCACAAGAGTGATTCCAAATGACTTCATGATTTTGCTGCTAAAAATTAAAAATCTTACAAAAATGGTATTTTCAAGTGGATAGCTTAAAAGTGTAAACTTGAGAGTTGAAGAGCGACTGAGGAAACAAATCCAAAGTTACAGTTCTATATATAGTTGGAAGTCACCAATTTTTGAGAGTAGTCAGTGAAATTAGATTATGATTTCGCTTACTGGTTGGGGATTGGAAACTTAGTTAGGGTTTCATTCATGTATCAAACTCATATGCGCCGCGTAATTTTAGGAAAATTAGTTTTTATAATGAACTTTATTGAACTCATTTAATTAATACAACAACAACAACAACATATTGTTTCACAATTACACAGACACATTTTAATTTAAATTAAATCTTCGCATCAATACTTTATGATTGTGATAACAAAAACATTTAGGTTGATGAAATGATCCTTTTGTTTCGTACAATCAAAACTTTTCTAGAGATAGAAGCTCTTTTAAATTTCAAGTCTCAATGATATTTCAAATCGCTGTGACCTGATATGTATGTTTTTTAAATATCTTAATTATCTAAAAGATAACTCAGATTACTTGATTTAGACGACCAGAATTTACACGATGAATCGAGTGTGACTCTTTGAATCGTACCACAGGATTAATGGGAATGGACTGCTGCAAAAATTGGAGGAGTGGACTTTGATGGCTAACAGATATGATAATGGATTTTCTCTGGATAATGAGGGGGTAAATATTTCTGAATGCATCTACAGCTGCCAAATGAGAAACATGCAAAACTTTCATCTCCTGTTCCAATGAACACAGCCTTGGAGTTGGCGATCTCTTTGTAGAAATATTGTCATATTACGAATAAATCGTAAATTTCCAAGGAAGTTTGATGCCTCAGCTTGAAATCAGCTTGAACAAATAGCATATATATGCTTAAAATTCAACTTAAATGTGTATGCATAGTATTTACATGAACGCTTTGTTTTTGAAATGGTGAAAGGTTTGGGCTTTTAGTAGATATCTTATCAACTCTGTTTAAGAGATAACCTTAGTCATATATTTTGTATTAATTTTTGTGATTCATTCATTTCGGAGTATTGGAATATAATATACATAAGAGTTTAGTCTGCGTTAGTTTATATAAGTTACCATAACTATAGTTTGTGCATTATGTGGCGCACGTTATTGACATAAGGAGCATGATAAGCGCTTGTTCAATGCGTCATACAAAAATGGCACATGTTAATCGTTCAAATGATGGAATAAATTATATAATTTATGAAAGAAATATATTTGCGAATATTTATTTGGGATTTGATGTATTCCTTTTTGAATAAAGAGTCTTTCTGTTAAAACAACTTTTATAATATACTGTACTTATCGGTATAAGTAATTAATGTAAGTGATGAAAAACTTATGATTAATTAGTGTTAATTTTTTAGTTGAATCATACGTGCACATATTGCATTCATAGAATCTCCACGAAATATATTATTAACAGAACAAGCAACCTTAAAACTTTTATTTTTCTGATTGAAATTTTATAGAAATTGACCACCGGCCTTGGTATCCTAGACAGTCACCGCCACCCGTCTCACAACAATCTGAAGATGTGCAATTTGCTGGACAGGATTTGCCCCGCATCACAGGCAAGTTCTACGCCAGTACGATTCTTTGCATCTGATTTTTTACATTTGTACTTGTTTCCGTTTGCAGGTGCTGCCGAAATCACGCATTCACCAGAGTAGTAATCAGATTCACATCCTTAGAAAAAATGTAGGAATTAGTCACAAGATAATAATTAACAATTAATTTTAAACATCACATATTACGCAACCCTGTTAATATTAGGAATATTTCAGTTTATTAGGAATTAAGGAATTGCTTGTTTTTCCTAGTAAGCTGCTGAATAGGCTTGAAAACTTGTTAAACTTAACAATTAAGAAGCGACTGATGAAGAAATACCAAAACTGAGTTTATTTTATAGTTTGCAGTCACATTTGTTTGAGAATATCAAGTTTAGATTAGGTAGTCATCTAATGAGCTAGGTGGGAGTAAATCCCAAAATTCAACTACTGAATGTCGTGACAGTCATGTCTTTACTCCATTGAGCAGAAAATACAAAGTTTAATGAACCCCATCTTTGAAATCGCTATACCACTTAAATTGTTAAATTTTTGTGGAAAATGATAGGTGATAAAAATGCAATCAAATGATATCATACGTTTCAACGGTATCCAACAGTTTCAGTTATTCATTTGGTCGGAAATTTAATTTCAGACCTTTTGTTTGACCAAGGAATATGTGCACACCATTTGGTGTCGATCCGTTGAGTAGTTTTTGAGAAATCGTGTACACATACCGTAAATTCGCAATTAGACACCCTCCCCCAATTACTGGCCTCCCCCAAATAGACGCCCCGGCGTGTACGAGCCAAAAAGTCGACGAATGCTTATAGAAGCCCCCCTCAATTACTCGCCCCCGAAAAATTGTACGGCTTAAACTACCGCATGCATGACAG
>JAQIXX010008129.1:0-10028 GCA_034700605.1 Willowsia nigromaculata | reverse complement strand
CTTCGTCTAGTCAGTATAGAGAACGATCTTGTACTATGAGCACCCATGCTTTTACTCAGACATTCTCAAAGTACTACTTATTCATACAATGCACACAATCGAAGGACCCGATGACTGGTTAATATTCCGTATGTCTATCAAAGTATCGACAGTTTAGTTTATAGAATTATGCTACACTCACGCTTATAACTGTGGTGCTGCCTTCTTAGAAGATGATGTTGCAACGTAGAAAAAAATCATACGTACGAAACTTTTCATGTAGGTAGAACATGTTCCAATTCATGCTTTCTAAAGTCTTCCTTCTCTTAGGACTTTTAAAAAAACTTTACTTTCCTTTGAAGACTTTTAAAAACCGTATCGTATTGAATTATAATGCTGCTTAACATGGAGAAAGGATGACTACGACTACTTATAAAGAACGTACGCAGAAAAGCAACAGAGAATACTTTTGGTATGCCTGTTTCTGGCGCAGGCAGACTCATCATTTCGTCAACATTATGCCTAAAGCTGTTTGCGCATAGGTATCTATACAGTGGTTAATTATAGGTTCTAGTCTGACTGAAATGTTTTTGTAGCGTGTCCCATATATGCCGGAAGTTTACGAGAATGTATGAAGTAATAACTTCTTGTCAAACAAGTTTCGAGGAAAGCAAAACCATACAAAGTAATTAGTTTTAACAATAATCAATGTCAAAAACAGATGAATATGGATCAAAACAATGCCTAAAATAATGTGTGCTTTGTTTGTCTACTTAAGGTTGACTTTGAACCATTCATAGTGACTGAGATTGCACAATAAGTCACCAGCTATTTTATTACTCGGTATTAACAGTAATTTATTGCTAAGCTCGGCAGCTATTCTTTCTTCTTCATTATCTCAAGTGCATTGATAATAATACATCAAAGGAAACGGGAAACAAAACCAGTTGTCCTATGTCTGCTTAACAAAACAGATATACAAAAGGCGCACATAATGTAGGTATATACAACAGCACACACAGAACAAAGCCAAAAGAGACAACAAACACACCAGCTTGGATTTTGCTTCTAAATATAATACCAGATTCGGGTTTATTCTGTTTATTGGGCCCGACGATGCAAACAAAAGGAAAAAAGCCACACACACACATACACAATTCCATGTGGCACGTATTAGGATTTATGTCGAGGCACTTAGCAGAAAGAGAGCAACTATTATTGTTATTGCGCTATTATCATTACAATCATGATTATTATATGGCTTTTAAGGGCAAATACAAAAGGCAATAGAGGAGATAACTGTTGTGTATTTAAGAGCAACACACAGCAGCCCTATATATAATATTTACTTTAATATTTAAGAGAGTAGGTATATGAATTTCATTTTGCTTGCATTACAAGTTGGTAATTTAGTGCCTCTCACACTGGCTTGGCAAAAAGTTTTCGTGGTGGTGATGTTGGCGGCGGCAAAGATTCTTGCTCTTCTTCAAGAAACGATGAGGTTTCTTCTACCAACTTGAAGGAGAAGGAATCTCTGGAATCAGACTTTTTGCTGCCGCTGATGATGATTAAGAACGTATAAGGAAAAAGAATAATATGAGGCAAGGAACTTGGTACTCTTCCATGTTGCTGCCTTTTGACTGTGTACACAGAAGATCACACTGATTAAAGCACTTTCTAGCTGACTATGTATCTTTATGAAGATGTGTGCTATCTTTTCGTGACCTTTTTTGTTAATATGTGTACACAAGAAAGACTAATGGGAATGAGAAGCCACCAGACAGCGAGGTGCTAACGCTGTGGTGTATTGCGTCAAGTGTCGTGGTGGCAGACTTTCTCTCCTTAATAGTGTCTGTGTGAGTTGCGTATGTACATCTACATTGGGGAAAGTATGAAAAGCCAAGTTTTCTTTTATATTCAGAGCAGTGTGCATACTTAACTTTATATACAGTTTTTACAGTTCTTCTCACGCCTAATTAGTGTCATGATCATAGAAATTATTTCTCTACAATGCAAAATGAATGCATAAAACTTGCAAAGTATGGTCACCACCACACCGTGGAAGAAGAATGTGCTGCGCTGCAATGGTTCGCTGATGCTGTTATGAAACAGCAATAAGGCTTGTATGACAGGTTTTTAACCTCTTAAATCATTGCCAGGACGTATTTTACTTTAATTACACAGTTCTTCTCTCTCCCTCTTCCTTCACTTTTAACATACACACATACGCAACTTAACCGAAACGGAAACACTACTAAATGAATACACCTCCTCCTCTCTTATGATATATAGCTCAGTGTCTCTATAAATGCTGCCCACTGCACGCACTTATGTATGTTTTTATCTTTGTTCATTTTGTAATTTATTTCAGAATGCCATTTTCGGTTCCATAAACTCGAGAATGCTAAAGAAAGGATGAAAGGTATGTTTGGCAATCAAATCAAAAGAGGCAATAAGATTTTATTTTTCTCAAAGTTTGCTCGCTAATGTGCAAACTGTATAATTCCGAATGGGTAAAGAATAGGAGGAAACTGTGACGGTAGGTGTGTTCCCTGGAAATTGATGTTGCTGCTGCTTTCAATAATAGCTGTATTTTTAGGTATTTTCTAATTTAGCTAAAGTGAAACGAAACCGGTTAAAAAGATAACTCAACGAATTTTCGAACGAAATGTTTTGCATACACAGAGGCGTCCACTTTAAGTGAATATTCACCACAAATACTTTATTTAGGATTTGCTAGATCTACCAGTCCACATATCACAGTTATGAAAGAGAGCAGTGCGCGTCCCTTGGATAGAAGCCCACAATAAAATTTCACATTTTTAACAACAGACAATAGAGAAAGTTTGTACACATTGTTCCAAAATATTTTTTGTGGCTTTCCAAAAAGCCGTGAAATTCTCGTGTAGCGAAGCGACCAAACATGTATGCGTACTTACAACATACAACAACCATGAATTCCACTCCACCCTTGTACCCCGTCTCCGTTTCACTAATGAAGCGAGGAATATTTCTCCTTATTCCACGCAGCGTGTAACTACCCTAAACAAAAGTCAAGTTGACACTTAAGGGAAATTAATCACAGTGGTCTAACCTCCACAATATTTTTTGGCTATTTAATTACATGCAACCCCCTACTTTTCTCAGCTAGTTTGGGAAAGCAGGAAAAACTAGATAGACGGAAAGAGGAAGCCACAGGCACGTCCTGTCATATGTTACATACATTCATACATGTTCGCTTACGCTGTATATACCTATTTACAAACACAAAAGGCAATAAGCAAGAAAGCGGTGGTCGTTGTTCGGAGTTTCTGTAAAAAATAATACGTATCCCTTTCATCCACTATTTTTCACATTCCTACACGCTGTGTTTACACAATACGCGCATGATAATATAATATACATACACACTCACTTTCATCATCATCTAAACTATTTCCTGCCTTCCTGCATCCATTCTTGAGGTAATGTACATGGCATTTATTCATGGGATATGTGGTAGTTTCCTACGGAGGAAAAGCGTCGTCGCCCTCTCTGTCTTGTGCCTCCTCGATGTCCTCATCGCTTATGAAAAGAATTACAATGTCATCACACAGGTTCCTTTTTTCTCGCATACACTGTTTTGTTCATAAAATGGAGAGATTATGGGTTCGTAGGCAAAATAAGAGATTGGTAGCAGCATTGGTAGAAGTTACGAGAAAGTAGTCGCCAAAAAAGCTTGTATTCTATGGTTGAACCATTTGCTATTCTATAAGTTTCGAAGCTGTCATTTTACACAAAAAATCGCCATCCAATAAGCCATATTATAATGGATGCATACACATGCTGATTCCTTTTCCCATTCGCGCATATGCATACTATGGGATTAAGCAGAAACAGGTTGGACACTCATTTGTCCTTTGACATACATAATATATAATGTAATGAATGCCACTAGATCGTGGCTTGTTCGTGATATTTACACATTCAAAAATCCCACCTTGAAATTATTGCTGTCGGACAGGAGAGAACGGTCAGAATTTAATATGGAATTCGCATGTAAAGAGCAAAAGTTTTTTGTTATTCATCTTTCCAAATATTACACCAACTTGTTACGCCCTGCTAAACACAATTTGTGATCCATTATGATTATGATCTTTTATAATATTCATACTCTGAAAATTGTATATAATTGGATTGAGAAAGAAAGAAATTGGAAAGAACTTGCAAAATTCCATATTCCACCAGAAAAAAGGATGTGTGATGAAATGATACTCCGGGGTCAAAAGCGAGAGCGAGAGAGGTTTTATCCACGCGAAGAGAAGTATGAATAATAGATTGCAGTAGGGATAATAATGTGACTGCGACACTCTCTGTCCTGTGTATTAAGTATATTCTATGGAATGTGTGCATGGAAAAAGAAAGTGAAAAGATTCGTACCTACATTTTTTGTGCAGACAGTGCGCATATCAGGGTGTTCTTGGAAGGCCCATAATATAGATAATGTGGCACATTTGTGTGTGTGAAATGTGTAAAAATGACTACACAAAAAAGTCTTGAATCTTTAGAAATAGTGTATAATATTCTATAGTATTGCCACTGCTGTGAATGGAACTTTTCGTGGTCGCCGTGAAAATAATAACGATGAAGGAGATCCTTTGTATTCAAAACTTTGTCATATGTATAGCACTCAATATTCTTGCCCTTCCATGTGGTTATATTACACATGTTTAAAGAGGGAGCATAATAGTTGTCAGTGTGAATGCTCAAGCAACGTTATATGGCTTTTGTGGTGATAACTTGCGAATTCGTTATAAAAGTTAACACAAGTGGAAATATAATAATCACTGTACTTTTCTCATTCTTTTCTTTTTACTTTGTGAGTAGAGATAGCGTTTGCAATCACAACTGGATTCCATAATGCAAGTCATATTCTATTGCCGTATCTATTTTTGATATACATGGTCTGTAGTATACTTGTATTCACACTTACCTTCCTTTCAGATCCCATCGTTTTGGATTGCATGAGAAGTGTAGCAAAGCGATGTCATCATACTTTCCGTTGTACGCTATTTCTCGGATGTCAAATCCAGGTGGGCAGGATAGTATAAACGATATATGCAATGCACCTTAACTTAAATATGGATTCCCTTTTATTTGAAGAATAATTCGACATCAAAAATTAAATCGTATGATAAAATTACATTTTGCGGCATTTTAAAGTTAAGTTAAAAAAAAGTTAAGAAAAATCCAACTTTGAAATTCTGGCAAAAATGGGTGGAGCTTACAACAGGTGATGAGGAAACGACTGGAAGCTCCGCCCAGTAGACCAACATGTATTCGTGAAAGTCGTAATAATAAGGATAAAGAAAGGATAGTTTTGGTTTTTTTACCGAGATTTTTCTTTAGTTTCTTGTAGGTTGAAAAGTTACAACGAGTTCTGTAAATATCTATTCCGTATGGATTTCCCAAAATAAGGTTTGATACAGTACGAATAAAGTCACACGAATATCTTGAACGAAGTGAAAATTCAAAATTTATTGTAGGTGATATATGACTAATACTTGGCATAGTATCTTTAATAGACAAATAGATATAGCAGTATTTAACCTTTAAAAATTTAATAGAAAAACGAAACGATTACACAGCAGCAACGAGGCGTATTTCAGCATTTATGGCTTTTTACGCATTGCCTGCTGGCTTCTGGCTATCATAAATAGCCCATATATAACCCTTTCATGAGCAAATCTTCCAAGAAAATTGTTCTCGGTCGAGGAAACATGTTTTTACAAAAAAGCTTAATCTATGATATGCATATTTTACTTGAAAAGAGCAATTTAGGATCACTTTTTCTCAAATTTTATGATAGTCCAGCTCCGCCCAGTTCTCTATTCCACTCCTCAGTTTCACTGTCGGAACACATACTCACCTCCATCCATATATCTATCTATAAGTAGCTTATTTTTACCAGCTGTAACTTCCATCTTTTGAGAGAGTCCAATATCCTATTTTACAACCGGTTAGGTACTTAAAAGTCATCAAATATGAATTTATATACCCCCAGCATTCTTATAGTCATCCTCTGCCTCCCCTTCTTCAATACGTACGTGTGTATGACGTGATGTGGAACCAGTCTGTCCGATTTCTCGTGTACTTTTGAGAAACTTTGACATTATCTGGAAAACTGATTGCATTCAAATATCTATGCACTCGCTTCAAGTGGACAAAATAAAATGTCTTCTTCTCTCATTCAAATTTACATGAAATGCATGAATTCTTTTAGGCTGTTGCAATAGAAGACCAATAGGTTTTGCTGGTCTAACATTGCACCCAGATTTTTGACAAAGGTAGTTTTCGTTTTATTTCTCTAACATTTTTATCTATAATGACGACAATGATGAGAAAGGGCTCTGTAGTAGCTAGATTCTAACAAGCAAAAAGTCATTGGTACACCTTTTTTGCATTGTGCTCTCCATAAAATGAGAATATTCAAAAGAGCACGATGCGCTGGAAGGTAATAACCTGTGATTTATAACATTAATAACATTCCCCTGCAGTTTGTCGGGGTCTCCAGAGAGAACCAGGAAACAATCATTTCATAAGACACTTTTCGCACATACTCTTTATTCCTGTATAAACCTATTGTTATACTTTGTTCGTTCGTGGAACATGTCGCTTCTCACCTCAACTGCTCACTTTTTTCTATCCCCCCTATCCTTTCCAAACTTTTTTAAATTCTTTTGGACTGCCTCTATAGCTTTGGGGAGGGAAGATGTGAAGATAATGCAAAAAAAAATTATGAGTTTCACCCTTTCCAACCTTCCAAAGTCTGGAAAAGCGAACGAGATATTCCATATTTCTAACATGTGCTTTTTTATAGATGGCTTTTGGGACTAAAAATGAGTTTGATGTCATATTACTAGTCTTGTAATAGTTGTAGATGTAGTAAGAGCAGCAATGTCGGGCAATTTTGAAACGAGAAAAACATCGGTGGTGCATGGATACATGCTAAATATGAAGGGAAAGGTAGCAGCAAACGACAACTGGTATAGGGACATTATGCAGTACCATATTCACAAATATGACACTTTATTATGCATGTATTTTTAGGTGAAAGTGAGAAAAAACAAGGTGGGAGAGAGGACGACGATGGCGAACGCTGTTTCTACTGCTGCTACCGTCGTTATTACTTTTCCCGTCGTAGTATTTTTATTATAATCCAGTTGTACCATTAAAAGAAGGGGGAAAGAAAGTTAAGTGATGAAACATTTCGTAATATGCTCATCAAGATGGGTTTTAGGATGATGTGCTTCCTTTTCTTCGGCTCTTTAAAAAGAGGAATGAGGCTTTCCGTAGTTTCATGATGATGTTTCAGCTGATGATGATCACCATGCTTTAAGCATTAATTAACGGGAGTGGGAACGATTCATTCCCATATTATGGAATAGTTAGTGGCTGATTTACATGCTGATATACACGTAGAAAGAGTACTAGTGGGATATATTAGAGACATTATTAGGACCGAGTTTTTTCATACCGTAACGATGATAATGAATGATGAATCTGAACTACTGACCTAAACTTTTCGACGCGTTGAATTAATGAAAAACAACTTTGTGCGTGTATGCTTGTTTGAGAAAAGATGCTCCGATGGATTTCCTTAAAAGCTTTTATAAAAAAATCCCTTCCAGTTGGATTGATACAACTGGTTCAGTAGGTACGTTAATTATGCAGGCGATGATGAAAGCGTCTTAAAATTGCCTAATATAAGAAATGGATGGATCGACTCGACTCGACTGAACTGTTCAAAAAATTTTGAAGTGATGGTGATGGAAAATGAAAGAACCAGCCATTTTTCTATCAAACTTCAAAAAGAAAACTGATATTGTGGCACTCCTGGGCTACTTTCGATATCTAATCTACTAAGGAAAATACATATAACTACATTTTTACGCGAGTCTACGCTTTCCGTAAAAATCCATGTCAAAGATGATTTGATGAGAATTTCGATTTTGATTCTACGTCATATGCATGTTTTTTCGCGCGAAATCTTAAAAGTTAGAGGAATTCGTGATGATTTACGCTTTGAAAATGTTTGTCAGGTTGTTAGAAGATTTTTCTCAATAAATCTACTTAAAAATTACTCGTTAGGTAGCCTTTACGATTCCTAGGAATCTTGTCTACATTACTAGCAGCAAATTATGTTTATAGAATATTACATCTATAGTGCCAAGAAAAGTATTTGCTGGCATTTCGCGTAGGTCCTTCATTTCTTTCGAATCTGAATGGTTTCTTCCTGGTTAATGGCTTCTCCGAAACAATTGACCCCAACGAGAAACAATAATGTTCACAGCGACTTCTTTTATCTCTTTGATTTCTCTTTTGTGTACACATCGGACATAATTTTGGGCTGGTGTCCAAAACGTGATCTCTCCAACTTTCAACTCAACAATTCCATCATGACTGCACTACTCAGCTATATCATCATAACGCTTTTTTAAAACACTGTGCGTCCGATACTCTGTTGCTCTTTTATTTTACAATATAGCTACTTATAATTTTCTCTATCGAAATACACTATCTATATCTCTAATCGTTTATTTCAGAGTAACACAGTTCCGGGGATAAGTCGAAAGAAGAAATAAAAAGCATATTACTGTTCCGTGAAAACATTATTATGTTAAGTTGAGACAGAGAAAGTGGTACAGTATTACTGAACTATTTGAGCATCCATCTTCCAACATTGCTGCTGTCCGTTTCCTCTAGCTCGGTTCAATATTTGAGATTACATTTAAATGGTGAACATATTGCCATAGATGGTTACTCAAAAACATACGTTTATATACCACACATCTAAAAACAGAGCCATACAAGCATGCATACTATATTCACATTCTTACAATCAACAAATATCTATGTTATCAATTAGAATAAAACAGGAAAATGATATGTAGCGCCCATTCACAGTCTTTTAGTAATGCTCATTCTCCCACTCTCCTCTCTGTACATCTTTCCTTGTTCACAAACTCTCCAGCACTCATACAAATCTTGAGTAAAGTCATATAGAGAGAATGAAGGGGTGGAGTTGGTGAAGCCAATATGAGTCATAAATATACATACGAAACTCGCCCCGAAATCTGACATGCATATATACACACACAAGTGTAACAATTTCTTTTGTATGTCGGCTACACTCACGTATTATGTAGGATAAAAAGTGTTAGAGCAATTTTTCTTTTTGGCGATTTTTCAAACGCTTTTGGAGAAAAATACTTCCCTCCAGATCTTTTTTCTCTTTCTCGTTTTTGCGCTCCATTTAATGCAATAAGCCATAAAATGTCGTGATTTGGGGTGTGTATTTCTCCGCTTTTTCCTAGTCTCGGGTACCAGAATCAGAACAAGAGGGTTTTCCCCGTTCTTTAACAGAATGTGTAAGTGTGCATAGGTACATAAAAAGATGTATTATGTGATGTAAACCGTTTTCATGAAATAAAATAAAAAATCCTTTGTGTAATGCACAATATGCATGGATAAATGGTGTGTACAAAGTTGTTAAGTTGCTTCTGCTGCAAAGTAAATTCTAATATATTATGTAATCGCAGTAGAAAAAACGCTTAACATACTTCTTAATACGCTACAAAGGAGCAATTACCAAATAACAACTCAAGTTCCATTCTCGGCATTTTTCCCAACAAAAAAAAAATAATATTATTATCAAACCAAGTCAATTTTATACGCTCATTTTACTCACTTCATTCGAGTGCGGCTGGCCTTGACATCAAGTTTTAATCTATTTCCGAGGATTTTCGGAAAAGCCCTTTCCTTTTCCCTTTCTTCCATTACTCTCAATTCATCCTGATTTTCATATAGGTAATACATACTTACCATAATATGTAGCTAGTAGAAGTTTGTAATAGTCGTATTAACAAGGGGAGAGTAAAAAACAAGAGCAAAACAATAAAAGTTGGAGGAGAGTGGTTGTATGCCATTGATAATAAAAACGAATTTTTATACGACTTGATGTAAAACTTGTGTCGAAGTATTTAAAAAGTGTAACGCATACATATCAC
>JAQIXX010008128.1:0-10029 GCA_034700605.1 Willowsia nigromaculata | reverse complement strand
GCAGAATACCCCATATTGTCAGGCAACTGGATTTTCATGTGCTAGCTAAACCATATACCCATATATTTAGCTTCTTTCCAAACAACGGAAGCAATTAATCGACTTTATATTCAGAGAAGAAGTATCAACAAACCTTCTATGCCGGAATTTCCCTCAACTGTGAGCTTATAAAATTGTGAAAGTATGAGTGCACATCCATATTAGCAAATGATTTATGAAACTTACACCGAAAATTGTAACGGAAAAAAACTTCAAATTTACTTTCTACAAAGTTGCTAAATTGCTTTTCAAAAATTTTTGTACGAACTTTTGCAGCGATTTTGTAGCTTGAAATAACTTTGGGACGACTTGTCAACAGCCAATTCCACATTCAAGATGACAATTACTTCGTTTGCCACTATGTTGGTCTTTGTTGTATTTTCTAGTGTAAACCAAAACCATTTATTTGAAGACAAAGCTCTGCAGAGCAGCTTGTATTCTTTTCTTTTCATCATCATTATCAACTCGTCATCATCATTATTATCAACTCGTCGTCATCATTATCATCAACTGGTCGTCATCGTTATCATCAACTGGTCGTCATCGTTATCATCAACTGGTCGTCATCATTATCATCAACTGGTCGTCATCATTATCATCAACTGGTCGTCATCATTATCATCAACTGGTCGTCATCATTATTATTATCATTATCTCGTCCTCATCCTCATCATCATAATCAGGTAAATCTGCTTTAAATTAACTAAATTAACTGAATACATTAAAACTACAATATTATATTATAAATATAGCAATAATAATGATTTTTCTATCTTTTCTGGAAAAAAAGTTATGAAGCTGCTAGGGTTAGTCGTGTTGCTGATTCTTCCCGCAAGCGTGAATGGTAAGTAAATTTTACATACCTTTAAATCTTACCTATCTAGCCTAATTAAATCTACCCAAATTAAACTAACCTATCAAAATTTAACCTAATTTACCTAGATGAATGTAGGATTTCGCTCTAAGGATGAGGGATGTCTTCCTTGTTTGTAATTGAATTTAAACGGGAATTGTAAAAATGATTGTTTAATATACTAAATATTTGTATATACATTCTACCAGCAAATTATTGCAAAAAATGTAAATACACTTGTAAATATTATTCGTATCATTAAGTCAGTAATTGGTAAATAATTGGCAAAGAATATTGGTAGAATAATTGTGAAAAGGCAGAAATTGGTATAAATTGGATATTTATATAATTTGAAATAAAACCTGCCCTAAATTAAAAACCTTTCGATGAACGCTGAAAATTATTTATGTGGAATGAGACCATAATGATGAGGATTTTCTGGGGAAAATTTACTGAATTTTGAACTATGTACATGTAAAAAATTCTTCACACATCAAAATAGAGACAGACAGAGAAACTACTAACCCTTTTTGCACCGCAGCATATCACAAGTCATGATATTCAATTCACACCAAACTCAATATTTGTTCATCCATCTTGACCTCTTGTTCTGTTTAATTATTTAATAGAACACCCATTCGTTACTAAAAAGGGGCATATCGGCAAATTTCTTAATAAATAATAAAATACGTTCAATGTGGTCAATGATATGGTTTTCAAGCTTATTTCATTTCATGAAAAACTTTACAGAACAGACATTCCACAGCAACTGGAGCGGAAGCTAAACAATAATTAAACTTACATTTTTACAAATAACTTGTAATTTAAGTGAGATATCATAATATAGGGAGATTTTACTCAACTGGAGTTGCTTCATCCATGACTTTGCATTGGCTGCTTTATCTTGTTTGTAGATTTTACAGAATATGTAATAGTGCATTAATTATCTTAGAATGGCGGTATAGGACACGCTCAGTGCCACCACAATTTGCTTTAATAGATTAGAAATCAACATTACCCGAGGAGTCGTCAGAGGAAGAGTCGTCTGAGGATTCTCAACCACAGGATTCTTCATGAATCTTGATATCCTTTTGTGAGTCTTAGTTAAGGAAACACTACATCGTGTTAATGCAATATTGATGCCATTACCATACACAGAAGTAGTTTCATTCCGTGCAGCAAAGCATAAATCCCCATTAACAGCCATAATTTGTTACTTTTCAAATTTCCATCAAATTTTAATAAAATTTGAATGAATGAGTGTTTTAACAAACCTTGTGTGTCATCTTGACATTCATCATAATCATCTTTGCAAGCTTTTGCAATCACATTGTGAGTAGAAGGAAGCTCTATAATATGATTTAATATTTTCTTCTAATATTCGCACACCCTTTTTTTCTTTTGAAACAGAGAAATGAGCGGTTTTTTCCTTTTAAAGAACTCGGTTTTTTCTCTTCAATTAAACCATCCTCCACTGTCATTTCTTCTTCCTTGGTTGTGAGAGTTGTGAGATGTACTATTACTGTTATATATACTACTGTTCACTACTATAGTATATACTGACAAGGAAGTTCTTAGAAGCTAAAACTTCAATGAAAAAATGTCAGTGAGCGGAGCAATTCGCAATTTCGTACCCAATTGTCCCCTAAATTCTTCCGCACCGTTTTTCACCTCTCCAGTACCACCGATAATTGAATGATTCACAGTTACATTGTCATCAACCTCAATAGTTAAGTCGACTATTAGATTAAATTTTTAACTGATAAGTAACTTAAATGAAACCACTAAAATTTCGCATTACAAAGTACTTATTACGGCACGAACTGCCACAAAGGCGTTTTTGCATATATGTAATGAGGTTGTAATGATATGATGATAATGATGCAGGATAAATTTTGAAGCCAAGGCGAAATTGTACAATTTTAATGTGATGTGATGATGGATGATCTGGAAACGATAGAAAAGAAGGAATGCGAAAGAAAATTATGTGCATGTGTTTGCAATATGATGATCAATGATGGGGATTATTAATTGAAGCATGAGTTGATTAAGTGTATTCTTAAATGAGATTAGAAGATTTCAATTTATTTGTAAAAACTTGTATGATTGGTGCCTTTGAAATGAACATCCAGTTAAATCAAAAGAAATACCATGAACAATGAAGATAACGACGCAGATGATCATGATCAATAATCATAAGGGCACAACAATGAGAAGGGCATGTGTGAAGTGATGATATAAATTAAACGCCGTCAACCAATAGCCATGACCTAGGCGAGGCCATACGACTTTCTACATAGTTTAGCCATGTATCCATTGTAATAATGCAAAGTGTAATATGCATAAATATTAAACTTGTGAGTCTTTAATCATAGGCATGTGAACATAGAGCCGTTTTATATTTATATGTATGTATATATTAACTATGATGTTAAAACTGATGTTTTTATTCAATACTTACTGTTTATTTATACATTATTTTTTACAATTCTCTAGCTTTTCTTGTTTAAATTCTTAATTGCTGGATTATCAGCATATACAACAGTTTTTAAGAATTAATGTTAATTCAGAAAGTAGACGTTTTGAAAGCCTCACGGATTTCATTTTATTGTCTTATGTCCCCCAAAACGCTGTTAGTGATCTTTTGTTCTTAATGTCCATTTGAAACAACGTTGAAGTTTTTAGTATTCCAATGTTCAGCTGGGTTAGAGCCCTTTGTACATATTTCCTGATTCTGCTGCATCCATTGCAATGGGATATTGACTATCCATTTCTGTTTAAAAATATTGTATATTGTCCGAAATGTCAAAGATGTATTTGAGAAAGGTGTAACTTACCGCGGATCACACTTGCATTCTTTACTTGATCTACAGCTGCTTGCGCGATATCTAGAGATAAAAATGATGTGAAATATTTCGATTCTGATACAAAACTGAATTCTTTGCAAGCGTTTCACTCCTTTTATACCCTAGAACTCTTCTTGAGAGTGAGCTGAATGCTGAAAAACGTTACTGAAATCGTCTTCAAAATTTATTGGTTCATACCCTCTTAATGAATTTGAAGGAGATGTTTAAATCGAATGTAAAAAAGATGATCCAGATAACTGCCCATGTGGTAATCCAAAAGAAGATCTTCCATGAGGTACATGCAAATTGCGTACATGAGGATTAGCTATCGAAGATGCTGCTGACAGGGCAGTTATTGGTGAAGTTATTAAGGATATTGCAGAAGGATCGTTATATGAATCAAGGTACATCTCTGTAGCTGGACTTGCAAATGTAGCACGAGCAACGTTTAGTTCATTACAGACTACAAATCGGGCTAATCCAATAAAAGGAACAAGTTTCCTCTTACTTCGTAAACAAAATTCTAATAACTTAATAATATTGGTACCAGGATCATAAGGAAACATAAAAAATAGACCTAAATCGATCTCGAGCATAAAAATAGCTCAAGATCCCAGCTCAGAGACTGTGGCTGATCTGAAGTACATAATAGTATAAATATTTTTAAGTCATGGATATCACAACGAATTAAATTGTGTTTTGGGCTTCTATAAGCAAACATACAACTTACTCTGGAAAGAGCTATGAAGGTTGGAAGAATTTTGATTTTTGCCTGCCTGTTTCTCATTTGCAACTCAACACAAATCCTCTTTCCTCTAAAAGTTTGGTTGTGCAAGACTTCTATTTTGCGAAATGGTGTATACATTAACACCGACGAAAGGTTTCTTTTTCTAGGATGTATTCACAGAGGACAAGAATGGAGCTACTTTCCCAACTACAAAAATCGGGTGGACTATATTTCACTGCACGGGTTTTTTCACGAAAGCTCATGTTTTGGATCCACAACTGTTTCATTCAACCAAACAGGTATTTTTACATTTTCATTGACTTAACATTGAAAACTCCTCACAGTCTAATACAACTTTACAAACTAGTTTTTCGCCGCTGATTCACCCTTTTTTAAAATATTTTTAGTAATGATTCCGCCGCTATTCTGAGCTTTTTGAAGAAAGGGACACTTTATGCAGGTGTTCATCCAATTTTCCGATTCTTGAGGTGGCGTAGGACAATAATTTGAGA
Organism: Willowsia nigromaculata; assembly: GCA_034700605.1. NCBI lineage: Eukaryota > Metazoa > Arthropoda > Collembola > Entomobryomorpha > Entomobryidae > Willowsia > Willowsia nigromaculata. Next base: position 5,052 of record JAQIXX010008128.1, on the reverse strand, counting down.
ATGTCTTCTTTACAAATGAAGATGCTTGAGCGGCTTAAAATAAATTCATCCCATAGGTGAAGAAAAATTGGTTTACCGCCAAGTGAATTCATGCCCCGTGAGGAAAAATGTGAACAATATATAATGCTGAGAGCAGCATATCTTTGTTCAGAAGCAGAACAAAATATATTAAAAAACAGAAACGAATAAACGAAACTATTCTAGCATCTGAGTGTATGGTTATATGTATTATGTTTAGATGCAACCACATTTGTGGGAACGTATGACTAAAGTCCTGTTTATTTTTACTCCTTGTGTTCATATACTTACTCGTTGACCATGTACGTACATGCGTAAAAATGGAGCTATTCCAATTGAAAAGAGGTATTCAAACATGAAGCAGATTATGTTTATACGCAATAGCTTACAAATCATAAATAAACAGTGGGTACATGCATTTTCATCTTTCATAATGTCTTATTTGAAGTATTCCAATGTTCAGAAGCGAAATTCCACACTAAGAGGATTAAGAAGAATCCTACTGTGTTTATGAGCGAAAACTTTTCATAAAAACTCTCTATACGTACCTTTTTTCTTCCATTGAGTCTTATATAAAATATATTTCAATTCATTATAGAGGATTAAGAAGAAATCTATTGTGTTCATGAGCGTAAATGAAATTTTAACAATGCGAGGATTCAGGATCAGAGAATATAAGCAGGAGTGATCTTAAATCAGAGGCAGATTATGTTTGTGAGTCTTTTCCAAGTGATGCATGAGCGGCTAATGCTATATCATACGGGCTAGAGTTTACTATTAGGGGCTATTGGCTGAGTAGCGAACTTACTCGACACTTTTCGCTCAGTAGCGAGCAACAATTTTTTGAGTGCTTTTTCAAATTCAAAAATTATTTTTCAGTTCCAGATCAATACAAAACTATTTCTAAATCTGAAACGCGAATCTCAAAAATGTGTTCCAAAAAATTTTGGAATCAAACTTTTTTATTCCAACAAATTATTACCAAACACACTGCGGGTCGACCTGAGCAGCGTGACATTTGTGGAGTACGGTTTATCAGAGTTTACTCTTTAAAAGTACACAAACTCTAATCTAACTCTCTAATTAACTGTTTGTTGTATGAGTACTTTCCAAACTCGTTCAGGAATGCTCAGCCATGTTCGTAGTCGCCACAATGAATAGTAAGTCTGAATTGTAATGAATTTAAGCATTGAAAATACTATGTAATGGGTATTACATCTACCATAAAATAAAATAATAAAATAATTAATATATGGTATTTCGTATTTTTCACTTTTCGTATTTTTATGGTTTTAAAGAACAAAAACCGGATGATTGAGATGAAAAATCAAATCGAACGCTTGGGAAAACCAGAGGGTTATGAGGATGGAAACCAATTATTATTCAACTTCCTACATCATTTTTTTAAACTAAAAAGTTGTCTGTTCGCTTTTCTATATTAATGAAGTAATGCTACTGTTTTTTAATATGAATGAGTTGATTTATGATATAAATTCATTAGCAACAGAGGAACTCTGATTAACAGGAATTATACGCCCACAACCAAATTGCCCGTGACCTAGGCAAGGCCACCAGGTCAATATATATTCTGTCCTGCAATATCGGTGGATGGCGATAAATAGAATCTTCAGATATGACGGAACCTTCGTTTACGAGCAAACGTGTTAAGGAAAAACGTGTTACGGTGTTATTATTATGCATTTTAATTTATGGTTTGTATCCTGTAATATTTTAATCCTTTCATGCATACAATTCTTCTTAGCATTATTGTTTACTTTTACTATGTATTACTAATAAAGATTTGCAAATCGGGAAGTATGTCACCCTGATTATTATCGATCAGGGTTTAATCGGTTTGACGGGGTACTACTAGTAAGCATTTTGGTGTTGGAGTAATGAAGTGACTTGGTAATTCACTACTCGCACACAAACAATATTACCGACTAGGAAATGGGAGAAATGTAATAATGTAAACCTTCGAAGTAATAAGATGCATATGGAGGAGATCCATGGTTTTGCCAAAGACATCAACATTCAGACACCGATTCTTATTTTTGCAATAAAAACATCATGTGCACGATTTGACTCTATACTCATGTATATACAATGTTTTATATACAATGTTTCGTTCATCCAACTGAACGCCTACAATTCATCAGCGTGGGGTGGCACTGACAATTCCTGGTACGCACAATATATAATCAATAGGCTATGGCGTGCAATGTATGTTGAAAACGGCTTTGACGGTGACTTTACATGTAAAGCGATGCGGAGGATTAAGCAATGCTCGATTGTTTTGGCATTTTCTTGACAGCATTGGAGTTCTTCTTCGGGATTCAGCTCAGCAAAACATGGACAGATTTACGTTTAGTGTCCTCCTACAATTTCTGATAATGCTCGTGTGTGGGTTATGTGGAAACGGAATCATGAGGCGTGTTAACTGTTCGTGATCGTGTTACGCCATTCGAATCTCTAGATGAAGCAATTTCAGCTGGCTACCAAATATTGTGGGAAGATGCATTGATTTCTCCGTGGGTGGTTCATTACGAGAAATTCAAAGTAACAAGTTGGTTGGGTAATCGCAACGCAAGTTTGATCATTTAAATCCAGGCATCGTGACTCGCTAAGATATTGGCACCTTGCTCAATAGGAAAAAATTAGAATTTTAGGAACGACCAATATATTGGTAAACTTGCTTCTTTACAGGAATTTGATTACTACCGAGCTCAAGATAGAAGATGTGGAGTACTACTTTCTTCCCGAGCTCCTCAAAAACCACACCTGTTTCGTAGAAATGTACTACGGTAAATCGGCATTCGGCATCGGATGATGCAAACCTACAAGAAAGTGGACTACTTGAAAAACGGAACACTGGCGAGTTCGAGCATGGAAATATTATTTGGAGATTTCCAGAGAATATCCAAATCCAAACAAAATTATGCCTGGAGAAGAAATTTTGAAGCCTGATATTCCTAGCATTCTTGTGATATGTTGCATTTTTACACTTAAGGTCTGATTTATTTCATAATAGAGATCTCGCCTCTTTCTCGAATTCTTGGGATTCAACCTTTCACCGTTAATACTTCTGTCAGCTATAGAAACCGACAGAGGCGGAACTCAAAAGCGAGAAATAGAACTTTTACTGTGGCAAATGTTCATCCAATCCAATCAGACGGGCTACCAGAACATAATGATGGGAGCCCCTTTGAATATGTCTAAAGATTAAATGGTCGTCGGATTGTAGAGCTGGTGAGCACGATATGGGTACAACAGCAAACACGAAAATTAATTCTGCAACTCCAGAGATGAAAATTGTAGAAGGCTCAACGATCAGTTGAGATCCTTTAATTTTTGAAGCTTGCAATGAATTTTTTATTTGTGAGTTTAGATATTCAAATCAACTTCAATTCAATATTCGACTAATAACAAATGAATGGACCGACATTTGGCATGCAGGTTACATAATTAGTGCTCCTTGAAATTTCGAAGTTAAAAATTGAAAAACGTGAAAAATTGAATTTATGTTGAAATTGCAGATTTTAGAGATTAAAATATCTGCCCAAATCTAACCAAATTAAACAAAAAATTCACATTTTTCAATTTTTGACTTCACATATTAAGCAACCTTAAGGTAGTTGATTCAGAGAAGACTACGAACATTTGTATTTAATGCCGTTATAAATTTTAGTGTTTTCTAAATACATAGGCAATATATTAAACAACATGTAAAATTCCTTTCCATACAATACAAAGAATTAAAAGGAACCAAAAATTTACAAAGATAATTATTACGTTTCTTACTTCGTGTAACAGTTAACAGAAATTGAAATTTTATTGAATATTATTGTATATGAAAAAGCTAAAAGTTCATAATGAACCATGCATATTTACAATGAAATGTACAACAAGAATTATCAGATATTTTATTGGAGAAAGTCTTGGACTATGATTGTGGATTAATCATAATGATCCTTAGTGTATTCATGTTTAAATGTTACTCAAATCACTAGTATTGGTTTTGCTTCGTATTTATAGTTTAAAGCAGAGTTTTTTTTTCATTGGAATTAAGCCAACTGTGTATTTTTCAAAGGTGATTGATTTTATTTGTAATGTTTAGCCACTTTTTTTCTTTTCAATGTCTATATCTGCTTAGAACAATCATTTTTTATGAATTTCTTAATGATACATTGTTCTGCAGGAGAAAATGAATAATTCTGCAATATATTTAATGAATGTATGTATGCGTCACATTTAATGTAGAGTAGTGTAAGCGCATCAAAAACCTTACATATAGTGGACAAAACATAACGCTTATAGAAGTTTTAATACTAAATGATCTAAATTGTCTTTAGCGCGTGTATCAGGTGCACCATAAGTCTTTTTTAGTTTAAGAAAATATATGATAAAATGCAATTGCCTGTGTGTGGATCTGCGCAATCCAAAGTTTAAGGTTCATGCACGGTTAAAATTTGTGTAAAATAATTGGATATGATGTTAATATTAAATAACTTTTAACACATATTGGTATTGTTTAGTATTACCAAATAACCATTATTTAACCGCAATACTACGAAGTAAAATATTTAAAAATATAATAATAGCCCCCTTCCTTCTTTTAATTGCCATTTACTTTGCCATAAAAGCAATAACAATTTGCAGCACGTGAAATTTCAAGTGCTTACTTGCACAAATTCAATTAGACATGACCATATTTTTTGCTTCACTTGAAAAACAAACAAATTTTGCCTCAATTATTTGGATTCTAGTAAACATTTTTATGCAAATTTTGCAAGCAGAGGACATTTGCCACTTGCCAATCTTAAGCATGTTTGTTTCAATGAAAATTATTTCCTGTTGGATTAAATGCAGTTTTAAACGAGAGCTGATTTTTTGGTAAACAGCATTATTAAAGGATAGATCACAAACCTGATGATTAATGTGAAGTTGAAACCACATCGACCAACATCCGTTTTCAGACTCTGCCAAGTTGACCAGTATACATCATGATATCTAAGCTAGAAGAGAAAGCTTTCA